>WSTK01000027.1:0-143834 GCA_019616945.1 Ceratobasidium sp. 414
TGGATGTCTCCACCTGACTCATCACCAGCTCCCACAGCCCCGGTACAAGCGGAATCCGCTGGAATTGAGTACGGCTAATCACTGTTTTTTACTGTGATCGGGTTTATTTCCAAATCAGGATTTGTTTGGCGCTGCGTTTGGTTGGGTTATAAAAGGCACAAGCCGATCAAATTTGTTCTTTGGTCCTCGACCCCGAGCCCCATAGTGCGCGTTGCACTGGCCGTATTCTTGCTTGACCCCGCCGTGCGCGTTGCACGCTGTCGCAAGGCATTCAACTTGCTTGACCCCGCCGTGCGCGTTGCACGCTGTCGCAAGTCATTTTTTGGAATGAACTTCGGTTCGTGGGACTTTGGTCCCAACCTACCTTTTTCGGTGTGGCCCTGATCGAACATCGACACATTCTGAACATCACCCCCCATCAGCATTGTCCCCACATTCGATACTCATCGCCCTCTCGCTCCCACCCTCGACACTTCCCACCTCGACGTATTTGGACGGCAATCATATTTGCCAGCATAGTCTCATTAACCCTCGCGTTTTCCCTCTGCCCTCTAATCCTCCCTCTATCCTGTCGACAACTTGTTGCCCGACATATCTCACCGCTCTACCAACACCAACAACCCACGCTAGGCGAGTTCGTTATTCTCTCTTCTTCAACTGCTCCTTGCGTGGCATGCCAGCTGACTCAGGAGATATTTCTGGATCACCTCGGGTTCTTATGATAGCAGCGAAACCAAGGTGAGTACTTTTTGTGAGATTCGGTGAAGGCACTAGATGGGTTGGGCATGGAGAGAATGAACGGTGAGTCTTCACTGGGATGGTCTCTTCTGTCGTTCTGTGGTGTCTGCCTTGCTTCGCTGCCGCTCGTGTTCGTTCAATAGCTAGTCCTCTTGGCCGTCGATCGACTACTTGCGCATGCCTGCCGCCTCATTACCTGCCGCGTTGCAGGTTGTATGCTCGGACCCTAAGCCTATCTGCTCGTCGTTTTCCTTGTGGCTTGCTCGTTCGCTATCCGCTTTGTTCGGTTAACACGTCTAGACCCCGTCATAGCGCTTGCAACGCGCTCTTGCTCGTCGCTCTGCCTCGCTCCGCGCCCTCGCGTACGCCGTCGCCCCACTTCCCTCGCTCATGCTAGCTGCCGATTCATCCGACCGACAAGCAGCCTGCGTGTTCGAACCAGTGCTGTGGTACGATGTTTTCTCTGGCCACCTGTCCCGTGAGAAACTCGATTGGCTCCTGGCGTTGCTGAAGTGCGCCCAACGGAGCCGACAACAGACCGATGGGGCGTTGGGACCATGCGAGGCCACTGACGTTTGAGAAAGAGAGGAGCTACGGCAGCGGATGGGGGAGTTCCGACGCGGCTTACGCTGTGCTCCGATCACAGTGGTGCAATGGAAAGCCGTGGTCGGGCATTGGCTATCGCAAGAAACGTCGCCGGGAGTTTCGTACGACAGGTCAGGCGTGACTATACCACTGGATTCTCCACCTCCCCTCCACTTCATATGGACCTTGTGGACCGAATGTTGCCCCGTTTGCTCAAGTACACTACCTTGTTGTGTTTAAAATATGAACTTTGGCCCACCCCCGTCGTACCTCCGGGGTAGGGGGTTTGTGTACTTTAAACCATAGCTAAAACAGCAGCAACTTTTATAAGGAGCATACATGCTTGTCATGTAGTTGGTGGAGCCCGGGGCGAAGCCAGAGCGCGGTGCTAATGTTTATGTGGACTCTGTCCCTGCTGACCAAGAATCCGTGCTTAGATATCCGTTGTTTGTGGTTCTGGCATTTGTCGTTTGTTCTCGCCACTTCCTTGACCACCACCTGCGTCATGAGCAAGCTGCTTCAACAGGCTCAAGAGCAAGCTGACGAATTCAAGGCCATCCTACAGCAAGTCAACTCGACTGAATTCGCTGGAAATCTTGATGCGGCTGAACAAGGAGCGTTGAACAATCTTGTCGCAACCCTGCCTGGATTGGGCAAGGATGCCCGAGAGGCCAAGAAAGTGAGTTCATCAAGTCTCCGTTTGACTCGTGTTTTAATTCAAGTTGCAGAAACTTGAGCAAGTTGGGAAGCGGAAGTACACCAAAAAAAAGACTGCACAGCCGTCTAAAAAGTCGCGTCCAAGCGAGCCGGTGAGAATCCATTTATTTTTTCTTATGGTTCCTGACCTGTAGTCTAGGAAGAGGAGACGACAGAATTGGCAAGTTTCAACCACGAATTCACTTCAGTTGGCTGACGCACAACCAGTTTGACAAACCAGGGTTTGGGCAAACGTTGCTTGCACTCATGTCCCAGCCGCCATTCAGCCTCGGTGCCTTTTTCGACCAGCTCATGGTCAAGGGTGGCGTGCGTTCTACCCATGCCGACGATATTACCTGTGCATTTTTGTTGATTTCACAAGGCGTCGAGGGGGCTGAGCCAAAGCAAATCGTGCGTTAGTCCTTTATCCTGGCTGAATGGCTCTTGACGTATAGTAGTCAGCTGTTGTGCAGCGTTATGCGCAAGATGAAATGCTTAACGCGACTGTGTCGTCCTTGCCGTTCGGAGGGATCGGCTCGCTCAATAATCAGGATTTGGAGCGCATTTATTTGGTATGCACGTTCGCTTATAGATTGTATATCATCATTGATAAATTATTAGGCCACAGACACGGGGGTGGGCGCTGCACTCGAACAGCGTAGTGAACTTGACCTTGTTCAGCACATCCTCCACACAACCAGCGCTCTTCGGTTTCTCCTGGCTTGGCAAGATTTGAACAACCAGCAGCACCCGAACAAGGCCAAGGCAACGCTCACACTGTCAATCTTCCGTCGATGCCACGAGCTTACAGCCGACACTGCTGTCGACACCCAATCCACCGATTACCTCTCGTTTGTTCGAAAGCGCGACAACTACCTTCGGGGTGCCAATCGTTTATTGCGGGCGTACAAAACGGTAGGCTTTTCACACAGCCCAAGTGCTTCACATAACGTTCGTTTAGATGGGTTCACTAGTCCTCCTCTGTCCCCAACTTGGGTTCCACGTCTTTTGTAACTCGCGCGTGGGAAATGATCTCAGCGCACTAGTCAAGACTATGGAGGAGCTGCTGCAGGACCAGAAAACTGAGATGGCAAAACGCGAGCGTACCCACAGAGATCTTCTCCGCTGCGTGCTTAGCACCTTTGACTGTTCCGATGGGCAATTGGTAGCTGTGCTGGACGACTTGGAGAAGGTTGTGTCTGTGTGCCAGGTAGGCGAGTTTTAAACTCTTTTTGTGATCGGAATTCTTTTTCTATGCTGGTTCTGCGCTTTCATAAAATGTTGTACTTGTGTTTCGGTCTCTCTTATCATGGAAAGGAGTTCCTGTTTCGCATTTGTAGCTTGGTAGAAGTGTGGGATGTGAATGTAGTATGCGGACTTCGCAGGGACAGAACTGGGCTGTAGCACGCATGGGTCAATGCACACATGATGGGTGTTAATCCTCTGCTGCAGGGCTGCTTTTGATCATCACCTCGTGCTGGTGACCATCCAAGCGTATGCCCCAAATCACTGCTGAAAACGTTGAACAAGGCGAAGCCCCTGTCTTGTGATGGGGTGGAGGGTTTTTGAACAGCACGTGGCAGGGTTGAACCAAAAACTATATACAACGGCGGCAAGATCGCTTTGTCGACATCATCCACAACTCCTCCCTCCTATGTCCACTTCTGGCTCGACCTCTTGGGTTGAGCCCAATGACGACTGGACTGAACTACAGGGCTCTGATGCATTTTTAAATTTTCTCCAAGCCACCGATGACCGAGGTCGATGGGATGCTGACAACCTGCCCCTTGCGACTTTACCCCCAGAATTGTCAAATCCTGAGGCTGTCTTGGCCGAAACCCTCAATCTCGCTGGCATTGCAGACGGCAATCGAATGGGGGTTGGCTTTGTTCAGTGCCTTGAGCGACTTGGAGGCGGAAACTCGATTGTTGCCCAGGGTTACGCAGACACTGCAGAAGCTCTCATGCAGATTGATACCGATTTTGAGCTGCTGTTTCGACCGACTGTGGTCAAACGCCGCCAACGGATGTCGTATAGATGGAGTGGGTATTTGATTTGGCGCACAAAGGACCTCCCGCCCGACAAGCACTGGCTCAAAACCACGGTGTTGAAACATTGGGAAACATTTTTCTTTGCGATGGTATGCTTCATTGTACATATATTGGATAATCTACTGAGCGACTTTACAGGTAGATTTGACGAAAGGTCGAAGTGGTGAAGCTGGCAAGAGCTTGCGATCGACTACCATCTACGAGTGGGGCAATGCCTTCATATGGCTTGTTGGGAAAAAATGTGTGGATGAGACAGGCGCTCCTGCTGGCAACCAAGTGCTCTACCGTGAGGGGCTTTTACAGAAGCTGAAAGATCGAATTCTCTGGTGTAGGTCGCTGAAACAATAGTTGCTGATTGAACTGACCATTTGTATAGTTTCACACAAGTGCGATGTCGAACGGCATGGCAAGCGTCAAAGCTTTGTTGGCCGAACAATCATATTCATGATGGTACGGTCTGGCTTCAAGCGATCTGAGGTCCACGGCCGAATCGTGTTTCAACAACACTTGGTTGGGCTGACCATAGTGCTTCATATTGGTGCTCGCATGGGGTCACTTGGGTTCTCTACCCCTCAAGGTCGTCAATTACAGAAGGCATGTGCAAATGACAAATATGAAGAGCATTTATTAACTATCAATCTAGTACATGAAACTTGAGGACCTGGATATTAGGCGTGTCGCCGAGGTTCGGTGGAATGTTACTATCACAATCAAGCATCGAAAGGTTGTTCTCACATTTGCGAAAAATTCTCTTGTACTGAAAGCTATTTAGAATCACAATTCTACTGTCGATGCTGGGACTGAAGTCCAGTACCTACTCGAGCCGATGACAAAGATCCATAACCTCTTGGTCGATGCTGGAGTGGTCATTGTTGTATATTTGCTCATGCGTGGAGCTATCGAAGGGTGTAGTGTACGTATGCTCAACCAGATTGCTTCCTGAACCTAACCGACCATGTCAGACGCTGAATGACATTTTTCAATCAAAGAATTCCCGCGTTGTTATCAAAAAGAATATGCTCAAGGAGCCACTGTAAGTCGCATCCAAGAGACAATTGTTTGGCTAACTTTGTTCATAGGTTCCTCGAACGAACTGCTGGGGGAGGAAAACTTGGGACGGGTCCTGCAAGCGCCAAGGGAATGACTGCGTCCTTTAAGGCCATGGCCGAACAGTGCGGTATACTTGATGTGACTGGCCATAGCATCCGCCGGGAAGCAGGGGATCGTGTAACACTATTATCTCAGTACCATTCATTACGCTTACATGTTTTATTAGGTTGGGCTTGTCCTAGGTGCTCAAGCAGCACAGGAGCTCCTGACGCATGAAGAGGATCAGACCACTTTCAATCGTTCCTATTCCCACAACACGCTCAACATTCCAGTGGCACAGGTGGCTATGGGCGAGCTAGACGATCTCGCAACTTCTGTGAACCAGGTAACTCCTCTATGCCTTTCGTGTCCTACTCTGATTCACTTCCCATGATTAGATGGCCCTTAAACGACATTCACGACCTGAGGCAGTGGTGCGAGCACTTATAGCCGCAGGTTCGATATCATCAAACCCAGAAGATGAGACGACGCTGCCTGAAGGAAAGCCAATTACGGCAGAACTCACGGCAGAGGACATTGCAGCCATTAATGTGAGTAGAATTGACGCCTGTATTGACTTTTCTAATGTCTGGTTTATAGGCTCGACCCGAAGTCCTCAAAGCTCTGGATGAGCTTCGTGTGACTTGGGAAAGGTATTACGAGCTTATGCCTCCAGAAACTAGGAAGACACATGGCCAGAGCGACATTGCATCGATCACAAAGGCATTTACAAAGTACGGGGGCACCAAGAACTATCAGGACCACAAGGTGGAACTCCACGAGGCAAGTGATATAACTGAATTTATTGCATTTACTCTAAGTGATTAGTGCAGATCCAAGAGAAGCTGCGAAAGACGCTTGGTCCAAAGCGGGCAGAGGTGGTTAGGGCTGCCAAGCGTTCTGTGAAGGATCGAAAGCTTCGCGAGGTCAAACTAGCGATGAAAAATCAGTCCCGGACAACTGAGCAAGAGAATGCCGCACATGCATCAATCGACAAGCTACTTACCTCGGACGATAATCTCCCTGAACTGGAGTTCAAGCCTTTGGTTAGCGTTTCTTTTTTATATCAAGTTCGTTGGCATTCATTGGCTGGATTGTTTTTAGATGTTGAATGCAGCTGCCATTACTAAGGTTAGCGATGAACAGCACACGTCTACACAGCTAATTATATTCTGTAGGGCGAATTTGGCCGTGGGATTTTGACCGAGGAAGCGATTCGAAAGCTTGCCAACCCAGCTTTGCTGGGCTTGCTTGAGACTCAGCAGGCCAGAGACGAGGAAGTTGCCCAAGAAATAGCTGAAGAAGCCCCCAATGTGCCCAACTTGGGCCCAAAGGGCGACGGGGTTGAAATTCAGCACAGTCTACCGAAGCTAACAGACAAACACGAGATGCAGGTGATCGATGCTGACATGACCCAAACGGTCAAGGCGTTCATGGAAGCCCTTTATTATCCAGCAATTAGGCAGGCGGCGGAGGAAGCTCTGGCTAAGGTGCGCCTCTACATCTAATCATGAAAGGACAACATCTAATTGACAATAGGCTAACAACAATATGTGGCCATGCCTCGTGTGCCGAGCACTGCCTCCATCCCAAAGGGTTGGCATCTACAAAAAGACGCTGCTAACGAAGGACGAGTTTCCTTCAAGGGCCAGGCTTTTACGTCATCAGTCAGTATGCTCAAACGTGTTGTTCTCATATTAATTATGTGCTTAGGAGCGAGACACATAGCGACTGGATGAACCTGGCTGCTTATATGGTTACGGAGATAGACTCGCAATTCAAATGCCCTCTCCAAGAGTGTGGCAAACGGTCCGTTGCCCCAATTTCATTATGGAATTTTGCTTAACACATTAGTTACTAGTTTCTCAAGCATTACAGAAATGCAGGAGCACTGCCTTACGGAATGTTCTGAACAGCCGAGGTTTTCCGCTCTGAAGGAAGCGCACGACAACCGGCGACGGGGCGTTGGTTCGGGCCCTAGGATATCGCTCAAGGCCCGAAAGATGGCTGCAGAACTTGCGCTAGGAATGGAGTTTGACGACGATGAGATGGCCCGGATTCAGTGGTGGAAAAACCTTACCAGTGAAAAGGTGGAGGATATGGCTGCGATATGCAAAGTAAGTATTCATTCTAATATTTAGGTATACTCACTGATTTGTGCAAACTAGGTTGACCCTGAAGAGCTCAAGGTATTCGTACCAGAACTGGCAGAGGCAATCGAGGAGTTTTTGGAATATATGCACGATGGTGTCTTGCATGCACCAGGGCCGGGTCTCTCGGCTGAGCAAATTCTTGAGGCAGCCCTCACACCAGAGATGCAGAGTGGGATTGACAACTTTCTGAATAGTGAAGATGTGGCTCGTGAGGTGGTTAGGAAGGAGATGGAACGTCGCAAGTAGGGTCGGTAACTTAGATGATGTAGTTACGGGAATCAAGAGATTTATTTATGCAACGTATATACAAGAGGCAGCCAAATCTAGAATGCACCCCACTGGGCAGTGATTCTCGGCGCTGACGCAAAATACGACGCTGTCAATTTCCTCCTGGCATGCAAACAGGCTGGTGGTCTTGACCGAGTCACGATTCAGGTTGGGCACATCAATAAGGCTAATGTCGGCAATGCTGTTGTTGAGGAGCAAGACACTGTGGGAACGAGGGTTGCAAACATAGAGCTTGAGTGTGTAATTGGGTGGCGTCTCGGCATCCGGATCGCCTTGGAGCATCTTGATGTCGTTCAATCCTCACGCAGGTAAACATGGCCGGGTTGGTGCAGTCATATGACGCAACCTTGTCAAGCGGGATGGATGGCGTGAACCTCCTCGACATTATTGTTCTCTAGTGCATTGTGGGCCTCGCGAAAGACCAACGTGAGCAGCTGCTGGTCGATCAGAAGGACATCGCGATGGAGCAGGGCGTCGACGAGGGTCGACTCGATGAGTGTTATAAGCGACATACAGGCGGCAACGAGACTCACCGAGAACCCTGCACGCGCTTATAAGTGCACCTCGTGAGAGCTCATGAGAGCTCAATGGAATATACGGGTTTTGCTGACGTACTTAGGAAACTCAGTCCACTACTCACTACGCACACCTTTTTGCCCTCAGGCTATCCAGTAACTTATAAATAACCATATTTGACAATACAACCCATCTGCAACAAAACGATCTAGGAAAGTGAACCACGGACAAATGCAAACTAACAGAACAGCCATCACTTCAGAAAAGGATAGAGGAGAGCGAAACAGTCACTTCTAAAGAACAAACCAGGGCCCAAAGAAGAAGAAAAAACATAATATGAAGCCGAAAATGCTAATCAACGCGAAAACTGTCAATTTCCTCAAAGAGACGCATCTCAGCTGATGTATTCTCCACCTCCTTGGCATTCTGCTGTTCCTTGACAAGCTTCAAAATTCGCTCTTCCAACGCCGCCTTTTTTACCTCGCATTCCGCAAGAGCAGTTGACTGTTGCTGCGACTTGAGCTTAACCTCCTCCAGCTTCAAACGAGTCTTGTTGACAATCTCGCTCAAGAGAGGGCCAGCACTTTCACGACCCAGCTTGTCAGCCACCTTTCCAAGCGACTCGAGCCACCCGAACTGCTCTCGCATGGTCTTCTGCTTCGCAGCTTCCAGCTGCTGCTCAGCCAACGCTCGCCCAATGGCCAGGCGATCAGCTTCCATCTTGGCCTTCAGGTGGCTCTTGGCGATTTCAGTCATCGCGTAGATCGTTTTTGGAGCCAGCTCTAGACCATCATTAGCTTGAATTCAAATAAAGCATATATAAACTCACCAGCATCGTCAGCATCAGTTAGTTCTGGCAAAATAGATCAGGTGGAAGTTACACAGTCGTACGAAAGGCTTACCTTCGTCAGCCGTGTTCGCTGGCGGTGCTTTGGCTTTGGATGCTCCAGCAGCTGCCTTGGCTCTGGATGCCCGAGTAACTGCCTTGGTTTTGGATATCCCAACACCTGATCGAACATGAATTTCGTTCCCCAAAGAATCGTTTAAATGCACACCTTCGCCAGCTTTTTTCATCTGTACCTTGTCGTTTGGCATCCCATCACCTTCCTTCGTTTTGGATGCCCCGGTGCCTAAGTAAATGTAAAATTCGCTCCTAAAATTGTTAAATTAAAACACTCACCTTCGCTGGCCTTTTTCGTTGAGACCTTTGCCTTGGGTGGCCCAGCATCTATATAAACATAAATAGCCGCCTCCCATCAAATTACCATCACTGACTGGATGCAGCAGGCGCTTTCCCCTTGCCCTTTGGGGTATCTGAGAGACTGTTCAGTTGGTTACAGCCAGCAACGTAAACAGACATACTCGTAACGTCGCCCAAGATTACAACCTCGGAATCATCCTGTCAAACCAGTTAGACAAATCAACCCAGCAAACGGCGCACTTACAACATCTGAGTCCTCATCACTTGGTACAGCTTGGGAATTTGGTTAGCAGATAATGTATGCGCGGTGCACAACATACCTGGCACATGCTGGCGTTTACGGGTCGGAAGTCGGGGTGGAGGACTAGATTCTGGAGTAGGGGACCTGGGACGCTCTGCGAGCAATTTTAGACTACAGGGAATATTAATTGAGAGTACTCTCACCATTAGTCCTGGCCTTCTTGGGCTGTGGGATCTTGGATGGAGTTGGGGTCACGACGCTTTGACGTTTGGTCTGAAAACCAAAGTTGCAGCGAAAGTTAATAAACAACGTAGAAAACGACCAACTGCTGGCGACATAAGTAGATGAGATTGGGTGAAGCTGTGGTGGGTAAGAGCAGGTTATGTGGCGACGAAGCAAGCTTTTAATCCCAGCAAATGCTTCCGGCGTTTGTCCTGACGTCATTGTTTGTCTGCGCTTCCCTCCACGTGAGAGGCTGGCTGCCTCTGTCAAGACATGCTTGAAAACCCATGTTCGCGTCTGTACATCTGTTTATGCCTCACTGACACATCATATCGCTCCTTTCCGTCCTATTGAACTCACCTCTTCGCACCAACGGACCCAAGTTTTCCAAGCTGATCCCCAGAAAATAAGGCCAAGGCAAGTGTTTGTCCCTTACTTTGAAGCCGTGATAGCTCAGCTGGGAGAGCGATAGACTGAAGATCTACAGGTCGTTGGTTCAAGTCCGACTCATGGCAATAATTTTTATATGGCTTTTGCCAGTTCTACAACCCGTAATGAATGGATAATGTCTTTTATCTTCCGTTAAGCATGAAATATAGCCCTAATGACCTTAGTTCATTCAAGACCAGTTATTAAAACAACACCGTGCGAATTCGATCATCTCTATTCGGAGCAGTTTTGATGGTCACATGACTTGGCTGTTGACCGATCCACTTTTCTTCCTGAGCGCCAGCACGCCGTCTCGATAGTGTAGACCGCGCGAGAGTCCTTTCCTGGCCCCGATAGTGAGGCGCTTCTGGTGGGCACTCCTGGCTGGGCTCTCCACCCTCAGAATCAACAGCGGCGGTACACCTCTTCTCATCATTCCCTCTCACCTCTCGTCTACACTGCTCTCTCTAGCCTGATAATGACCTTGGCTTTCTCGCTCACCAGGTGGGCACCTGAAATTGTTCCTCACTAGGCACTATATACTTGTTTCCTTGGATTTGAGTAGGGTACCATATTACCCCTCGATACAGCAGCATTGTTGTAAGGTGGCGGTGGGTGGCGTGCACAAGTATCGCCATCTTCGTCAGATGAAAGAAAATGGGGTGCTCCGGGCGGCTTTACAGCGCCTCGCAAGGGAGCAAACCCGGCCTGGTTCAATGCTCAAAATCGTCATTCTCTACTCGCGTTCATACCGCCGTGGACTCGACAACACCCTCGTGCCTTTGATGGAGGCAGTGTCACTGTATTGTCGATTACCGTCTTCACGACAACCACGACCACGGGTTCACGGTGACCTCTAGCCCCGAATCCTCGTTTCGAGAGCGGGTAGCGATGGGCCCTCAAGCATGAGCGCCGTCCTCAACATTATCTTGGTACCCTCACCCCTGGCCCAGTTTCTGTTCATCGGCCCAGATCACTATGCCGCGCACGCCTGCACCTCCGCTCATCACCTTAAACTTGCCCAGTTCCCGCCTCCCACACACGGCAAGACCATGCCGACTTTGGTTTGGTCCCGACCGGCTGGCTTGTCCCACGCCAACGTGGGTATCATCGTCGAGGGTACTACTGATGCTGCTCACGGTGCTGCTGATATCGTCTTCACTGAGCCCGGTGTCTCTACTACGTAAGATTGGTATTCTCTTCTCAGTCAGACTTGTCTGACATGCGGTTCGCACCAGATCTTCTAGTACATGTGCAACTACGCCTGCGCTGTTACCACCATATCATCATCTGCTTCACCATCCTCGCCTTCGCCTGCCAATTCGACTTTGCTCTGTTCATGCTTCTGATTGCGCTCCAGAATGACGGAACTGTCGTGACCCTGTCTATCGGTCGTGTCCTCCCCTCGAACACTCCCGACTCCTGGAACTCTGCTGAGATCTTTGCCCAGGCCGTCGCCTATAGTTCGTACCTCAATATGTCAACCATCGCGCTCATTATCGTCATCCTCGAGACCAACTTTTTCGAGAATAAATTTGACGTGTCCCTCCCAATCGCCACAAGAACCACAACGACCGTCAGCTACATATGATCATGCACCCCAAGTCGCGATGATATCACAGGCGCTCAGCTTCGTCACCTGTTCGCACAGCTTCTTCTTCATGGAGCGCCCATCGACTGCTCTCCCCGCCGCCTTTGCCATTGCTCGGTTCGTCTTGTGGAAATCGCGTATCTCCGGCCCTTGCGACGCGTTTCCTGCCCATCCCCTGCCGTCGATCGATAGCCCCGGCCTCTGCGCATCAAACGACACCCTGTACACGTCCACATCAGCTGTTCTCACGCAGCTCTAATCATTCTCGCGCTGAGACTCGCCCCCATTACCCCGCTCTACGATTTTTTTAATTCATTTTGTGTCTCGCTCGAATCACGACCACAAGTGCTCCTTCAGTAGCCTGCGCCCCTAGCTGTCAGTCGACACCTTGCTTGCTGCCGCCGCTCTACTGCCCACTTCGCTGCCTGTCCTTCCTTCAGACTCGGGCTCTCACACCCCAACGACCTCCCACCCGTTTCCCTCATTGCTCGCCTGATCCCGACCCGTTTCACGCGCTTGACACGTCGGCGAATAGCTCGCGTCACACCGCATCGAACGTCCCGTTACACGCCGCTCTACCCGCGCCCCACGCCGTGCTCGTCACCCTTTTCCCTCGTCATGCCTGCCACAGACCCACTCGGCCAGAAAACCGCCCGCGCTTACGAACGATCGCTGCGGTCGACACTTTTTCAGTTCGCGCACCAAAGGCGAAGCTTGATGGTTCGAGGCGCTGCTGAAATATGTTTGACGAAGCCGACGGCTGCTCGATGATGCGTTAGGGCCACTCGAGGCCGCAGCAGTACGAGCGAGGGAGGAACTAGTGCAACAGTGGACGACAGAGCTCCTGTGCGACCTGCGGCGTTCCGCGCTCCGAGCGCAACCACGCGACTTGTCGTGCCTGCAGGGCAACGCGCCACCGTGGACGGGTACCGGTCGTTGCAATAAACGACGCCAAGCGTTTCGTGCAGCTGGCCAGGCATACGACCCACGCCAGGCGCTTGCCACCTCGTCTGCCGCCCCCGTTTTCACGCTTGATCACGCCCCTGGTGTCCCCATCCGCCCTGTAACGCCCCCAGGCCTACACGATGCATCCCAGGACCTCCATCTATCGATTTACGGCATCGACGGCCCTGGTGACCACGTTATTCGCTCGCCCGCCACGCCTGCCCCACCTCCATTGATGGTTCCGCCAGTGCCAGGCCGTCGAAGTTGCCCGCACAACTGGTGGTGAGGTCCCACTCACGCTAAGGTTGTGGTTATGGAATTATTTTAGCAGGGCTCAGAAGCCACGACCGGTTTTCTTGCATACTGTATAAGGATTCAAAGAGCACTAATATTAAAGATATATATCAAAGCAGGAGTATGCACAAGCTGGGGTCAAACAAATAAAACAGCCACATCGAGAAAAAGAGCAACCATTGGAATACAACCCCCCCCCCCCTATGTACAATAATACCAGCTCAAACCAACCTAAACGTAAATTAGAGAGGGGTCATAACGAGGGGCATCCGATGACCTATCCGAAGATCCGGCATCAGCACACAAATCCCGATGGATTTGCAAGCGTGCTCACCCCTTGAAAACTGGTTGTCTACATATGGCCTCACGACGAGGAAGTTGTGTCCATTCATTGGGCTGGCACCGGAGAAGTCAAAGGAAGCGACGAGTACAGCGATCATCATCTTTATCTCCACGAGCGCCCACCGAGAGGCGGGACAGGACTGCAAAACGGAGTTAGGAAAATACACTACATCAGTGGAGGAACAACCTTACGTGTGGGCCGATGGAAAAGTTCATGAGGTTAGCGTAAAGACCTGGGCTGGTCTTCGCCGCCTGGGGCAACTTGGCCCACCTATCGGGACTAACATAGCAATAAGCATCAAACTACCCCTACCTTAAAAGACCAGAACTCACTTGAACTCATGCGCATCTTCACCCCAAACCGCCTTGGACACGTTCACTCCCTCAAGCGGCACATGTACAAACTCGCCTTTTCGGATCCTCACGCCACCACCAGGCAAACCCGTCTGGGCGCCCCCGACCCACGCACGCGAGACCTCGCCTCGCTCCCCACGTACACGCTCAGACACGGGAATAATGTCATCCTGAGCTGCGACGCGCAAGGTGCTTTGCACGCTCGGATGCAGCCGCAAGGCTTCCCGGATGAAGCACTCGAAAAATGGCAAGGCGTCTATCCGGGTGCCAAGCTCTCCCAGTTCGCCGGTGAGATCTACATAGTGGTTGGTCGATTCTGAGGAACAAGCAGGGACAAAGTCCTTGAGAATAGGTGCGAGGGGTGCAAGTTCGGCACGAAGGCGAGCCTGGACGGCTGGGTACCGCGCAAGCTCCCAGAGTGCCCATGTCATAGAAAGGCTGGTGGTGTCGTGCCCAGCAAACATTATGGCATCGATTTGAGCAAGGATTTCCGAGTCAGTGAGGGGTGTCTTGGAGGATTCGTTGGTGCGCACTACTTTGGGTTAGTTTTGAGCATTGGGCACAAACCAGGGCATGCTCACGAAGGAGATTCAGAATACTAAAGTCTTTTCCCACCGAAGCACCAGCAGATTTCTCGCACGCAATTGCCTCTCGGCGGCTAACCAACAAGTTCTTGCTTTCAGCCTCGATAATCCTGCGGCACCTCCGAACCTCCCTCGTGCGTGCGTCCGGCTGAACGAGATTCAGACGCTTGCCCAAGAGACAAGGAAAAACGACTCACAATACGGGAAGCAACCCAGTCTGGAAGGAAGATCGCCGCATTGTGGATTGCGTTATCAGCTTGGCGCAAGGCGTCGAACATGCATTGGTAGGCATTGTATGTCTCGTTTGTCTCTTCTTGAATAGCACCGAACTCATAGCCAAACGCTGAAGTAGAATTAAGGAGCAACTGAACGTCAAACGAAGCACGGTGGTGGATTACCAATAGCTGCACTTGCCTGCTACTCCGACAATATCGAATGAGGCACGTCCAAGCCATTTGTGCAAATCCATCCGCACACGCGGGTGCGCTTGCCCGGGGATTTTGTCCACCTCCACACCTGGTCGTGGTACCTCGTGAGTGATCGCGAGGACTGAGCGCAATTTGTCACGGAGCTGAAAATCAGGATAAGCCACTCGTTGACGGGTGCAAAAGTGCCAATTACCTCAAACGATTTATGCAGGAAAAGAGGCGTGAGATTTTTGACCGATTGGTAGGAGAAAGCTGGGGCGATGATCCGACGCAATCTACGATGTTCTTCGCCCTCGGTACAAATCATCCCAGCGCTGAAAGAGCCTGGGCGAAGTGTCACGGAGGGACAAGTTGGGCAAGTGGTGTTACGCACCCCCGTTGGCAAGTCTCTGAGTAAACCGTTGTGTCTGCCAGGGTTTAGGATAGAGGTCCGCGGCACGATTCAGGCTGTAACCAGGTCAGATTAGGCGCTAGAATTATTGACAGACTCACATGTAATTGAGCGAGAGAGGGTCTACGGTCATTAGGCGGTCGTCAAACTACAGTGGCAAAACTCAGAATAACACATCCAGCAGAAAAACCATGCCACCAACATAACCCATGCCCTGGAACCGTGCAGTCTTGCCATAAACCTTTTCATACTTCTCATGTGTTTGCTTGGAGAAGCGAGGACTGATAAAAAGTTGCCACATCAGGATTTGATGTGCCCCGGCCGACAACGCGCTCACTTCTGCAAATCGAACATCTGATCCGCGCCAAAGTATGCATCCCGGCGAGGGCCAGGCAGATACCGAAGGTAACTCTTGTAAGGGCCGACGACCTGGAAAGATCAATCAGTGATACAATAGCCGAGGCAACGAGGGGCCTATTGTTCGCGATCTCGCGAAAAAAGGTGTCTCGAGGGCTCACCAAGAGAACAATAAGCCAGCGTATAGTATACAGTGCAAGCCAGATCGCGCCGTAAGTAAGAACGAAAGAAGGAATGCTGCTCAGCACCGCGCTGACAGACATGGATGTGGGCATGGTGGGGGAGAGAGTGAGCTCAGAACTTGCGGCCTGAGGTTTTTACGATGGCCCCCCGACGCTAGTCTGTGTCGGAAGCTCATGGGCCTAATTCGGCCAACAAGCGGATGACACCAAGAAGTCGGCACATACATGCACAAGCATGTTTCCTTCAGTCACGTGGCCCAACCCTTGTCGCCTCTCCATTCATCTCCAAGCACCCAACGACGTGTTGCTATGAGAGCAGGCTTACCTGGCGCCGTACGCTATGCTTGGCCCGACAAACCCCTTGCGAGAAGGGTGCTAGACTACAGTCGACACCAGGACGGCTCCCTCTTGCAGAAACTAGTCTATCACACGGGGTTTGAGCGAATATTTACTACGAGCGAAAAGCCGCGAAAGTCTCTGGAGGGCGTACAGCTCGATAACTATGCCATTGGAGATACTGTGCTTGTTGCAACTAAAAGCGGTGAACCCTTCATTGCGGTCATTGTGGCTATGTGGTACATCCAGCCAGCATCAAACGGAGCAGCCGAGAGTGATGACTCTGACGATAATGCTGACGATTTTCTGGATGAATCGCGTATGAATATACTAGTTCATAAGTTTCTGCGGCCTGCTTTAGATCTTCCCAAGATACGCTTAGAACGCCCCTATTGCAAGGTGGGAGTGCGTATTTTAAGCTTTAGCCCGGTCCTAATCCATTTTCTCAGAAAGAAATCTACTACGCGGTAAACCGAGAAAACGCGAGCGTAAAGCTTCGAGTGCCTCCTTCGTCGATCCTTCGCCGCTGTAATATCTTGTCCGACCCGACCCGCTTCAATTCTGCCTCCCTCACCGAAGCACAATGGGCCGCAAAAACGCCTGCTGCCGAGCCCACTCGGCCTCAAACATTGCCACCCGAAACGCCTTCCAAACGTGCACGTCCATCGCGAAGTGCCGCACAACAAATGGACTCAGCGTTTGACTTTCTCTGCTTATCCGCACATGATGCGCAACGGGGGATCTACTATGATTTTTCTTGGGAACTGTTCCGAAAAGATGCGCTAAAACTATCTGCTTCTTCTCGCAAGTATGACGATTTCGATGGCCAGGGATGGAACCTGCTAGTGGACGCCACAATACCCATGCGCAAGACCAAACCGGCCGCGGCGACACCTAAACCAAAGCACACGAAGCACACACTAAAGGCTGCAAAACCGGGGACGACCAAGCCCAAACCAAGTGCTCCAACTACGCCAACTAAATCTACTTCACGGCCTCCACCCTCTGTTCCGGTTTATAGAGACGACCCCGACAGTGGTTCCGATACACCGTCCAGTACCGGCGGCTCAGATGTATACGAACCCGTGGGCGGCGAACCTGAAGACGTTGAAGAATTTCTGCATGATGACGTGCATGATAGCCTTGGGGAAGATGAAGACCCCGTAACGGATGAGGAAGCTGAGGGCGAAGACATACCGCAAACGCCGCGTAAAGCACGCCCAGGAGCCACTTCTCCTTCGAAACGCGGCCGACCTCGAAAACAGGATGATGGACTCAAGACACCATCCAAACCTCGGGTGAAACGCATCGCAGCCCCTACCCCTCACTCTAAGGCTGCACTCAAGAGGCGACGGGGTGCAATCGATTTGTCGCGCCTGAGAGGGGCACTTGCTGCAGGTATGCCATATGGCAATTTTGCATAATAACATTGCCCAATCGACTTGTACAGGCGATGATCCATCACTGGGAGTCGCAGCTTCTACACTTCCAAATAGTGTCGGATCTGACCCCCATGTCCGAGCCATGTACGCTTTACATGTCGGTGCTCGACCAGGTGCATTGCCATGCAGAGACAACGAGCTCCTGAGAGTCCTTGGTGATGTCGCTGACTTGGTAACGTCTGGGGTTGGTGGATGTGTCTGTAAGCACCCTGCTCCTTTCATCAAATATCATGTCCCAAACATCCCTTCAAGATATATCCGGTCTCCCTGGGACAGGCAAGACCGCCACCGTACACGCTGTGATTCGGGAGCTTAAAGGAATGGCAATGCGTAACGTACTCTTTCCCTTTCTTAACTCCAGTTACACCATCTAAGGTGTTCCTTCGCCCCGTTTAGGAAATTAGCCCATTTTCTTATGTCGAAATCAATGGCCTGCGCATCCCCGAGCCCAGCGCCGCATACGCCCTGCTGTGGGAGGCCATCTCTGGGCATGACGCCACCCAACATGGCCATTTAAGCGTAAGCTCGAAGGAGGCCTTGAGGCGTTTGACGCGACACTTCAATAGCGGATCGAGTGCTGGGAGCCATGCATGGTACGATTGTTTGCTTTATCCTGAACCATAAGGTCACTAGGGTGCATGTAGCGTTGTATTAATGGACGAGCTCGACCAAATGGTCACAGCTAAACAGGATGTGGTTTATAATTTTTTCAATTGGCCCAACCTACCCCAGTCCAACTTGGTTATGATTGCTGTTGCCAATACCCATGACTTGCCTGAGCGGACGATGAGCGCCAAAGTGAGAAGTCGATTGGGTGAGCACTTCGTCATTCGCCCCCAACTTGAGAGCTATGGAACTAAGGAGCATAACAGGGATGGAAC
This sequence comes from Ceratobasidium sp. 414, assembly GCA_019616945.1. Lineage (NCBI taxonomy): Eukaryota > Fungi > Basidiomycota > Agaricomycetes > Cantharellales > Ceratobasidiaceae > Ceratobasidium > Ceratobasidium sp. 414. The sequence continues at coordinate 18,337 of WSTK01000027.1, forward strand.
GTATCAACTTTGAGGCCTATACGGTCCAACAGTTGGTCGAAATTGTCAACGCTCGCCTGGAGGTTGCAAAATCTGGCCAAGCCAACCAAGGGCAAGTAATGAAGCCTGACGCGATTAACTTCGCAGCCCGTAAAGTAGCCAGCATATTCGGTGATGCCAGACGCGTATTGGACGTCTGCAGACGCGCGGTGGAAGTATGCTATTCGCCAAAGTCCTCTCGGGTGGTTACCGTTCCAGATGTGATGGAAGTCATCAAAAGTATGGATAAATCTTCAACTGCCGACTACATCCGCGACTGTAGCTTCCACGAGCGCCTCTTGTTGGCTAGCATGATTAGCCGGATGCGGCGTGCCGGCGTGGACTCGGTCAAGTGGGACGATGTGCGTGCTCTCTGTTGTTCGATTGATTGATTTTTTTATGTTATTCCGTTCAGGTTACCACATACCACATGTCCCAAAGTGTAATGCTCGGCAAGCATAAGCCAACGCGCACTGAGCTGCGAGCCGTGCTCGACTCGCTTGTCGTATCACGTGCCGTAGTTGCAGAAGATGCTGGCCACCGAGCCGAAGGAGAACGGTTGGTTGCGTTGAAGCTTGAGCGGGATGCTGTCGAGCGAATATTGTGTGCTGACGATTTAGGTGGGGAGAGGTGGAAGAGTGTTTTGGGACTGTAGAACCAAATCTCATTATGTCTTCGGCCGGGATGGCTTCATCTGGCCTTTTCTGATCTTATCTGATAAGATAAAGTTGCGCCTTGACCTCGCATGACTGTTGTGCTGAACCTCGACACTAATCAGTTTTAATTGTATCACCATACTTCTAACCGTGAGCTATGTGGGCGTAACGAGCAGAGCGGGATATCAGAACACCCGCGCGTTGCAACATTGCCTCCAGTGGGTACTGAGGCCTTCCCGATTTCAAAGCTTACTCCCGCGCCCCGCCAGAATCCGATGGAAGCCCCAGTCTACCATATTGGCTCCCCTATATATCATACTGGCGGTTTACCTCACCTGGCACATCATCCCTTGCTCAATTCTGCAGCTTCCGCTACAATCATCACTTCTCCATAGCCGTAGTAATTGCACGTGGCTCGACGTCAGAGGCCCCATTACATTTCCTTAAATGCGCCTAGTAAGGTGGCCTGACTGAGCCGTGAGCTGTTTTTGCCCTACCCCTAACTACCGCTCAAACGCTTGTCGCCTACCTCAACATGCAGTTACGTATCTCAGCGAGCACTGTGCTTCCCTCGCCTGCTCTGTTCGCCGATGGCGATCCTGTCACGGTGACTGACCCTTCCGGTGTCGCCTACCTCGGCGACCGAAACACTGCGGTCAATCAATATATATATTTAGGCATCCCGTATGCTAAACCCCCCACGGACGCGTTGCGTTTTAAGCCACCACGCATAGACTGAAACGGGCCATGCCACACTGGTGAACGCGACCGTGGACAAACCGATTTGCATTCAAAGCGTTCCGACTACCTATTCGCCTGTATCCGAAGGCTGCTTGTATCTGAGCTTGTCTGAATTGGCGGGTATTTCAGCGATTCGCGCAGGATACTCATATCATAATCCGGTTCAGGGAAACCGAGCAATGCGACGACTAAGCTGCCGGTATTGGTTTGGATCTGTGAGTTATTTCACTGCTTGCTTCGGTTGAGGTAAAATTCATGTAGGCAGACGGCGGTGGATTCCTGAATGGATCTACCCGCCCTGGGGACCATACTTTGACGACCGCATGTAAGTTGGCGAGCCGTACGTCCCATTCGGCCTACGTTTGTGTCTGAGGACATCTACAGAACAAGCATGTTGTGTATGTGGCCATGAACTATCGGCTTGGCATTTATGGATGTAAGTCATACTTGGCTAACACCCGAGTCATGGTGGCCTAATACAGATTAGTGCCACCCGGCCAACAATCTGAAACTGCCGGCGCACTGGATCTCGGATTAAAGGACCAACGCTTGGCACTGGAGTGGGTGAATAGGGTTGGCTTATTTGGTGGCGACCCAAGCAAGGTATGGTCCCCATTGCTGTAGCATTTTAATTTAGGGTTGACACCCCAGTGTATGCGCGTCTCAGGTAATGGTTTTTGGAGCCGGCTAGTGTAATGAGTGTGGCCTACCAAATGTGGGGATGTTGGGGACATTTTCAGGACGGCCCTCATGGAAAGCGGTTCGCCTTCAACGTGGGGCTGAGTATGATTTCCTCGTGGCTCAGCTTTTACTACCCGATCTTGCTCTGTGCTAGCTATTCTGTGTACCCACCTCGGCAAGCCGCCTATAACTTCTTTGTCAATGCAGCCGGCTGTGCAACAACTGGCTTTGAGTGTCTTCGGAATGCAAATGCAGGCACCTTGAGGCAAGCCAACTACGATGTGGTCAAAGTGAGTATCAAATAACTTGGTGATATCCCTTCTAGATGCGATGCTGACTCGCACGTGGGAAGGTACCAGCAAACCTGCGAGCGCCCGACCCCTATCCTGCTGCCATCGGTCCAACTCTTTCAGCTAGCGATCCACTTCGTCCCGTTCGCCTAAACTAAGCATCAGGCAAAGGAAATTCGCCAAGGTTCCGTTTGTGTGTGGGAGCGAGTGCTAGCGTGAAACTGTTCCCATCATATTGTTCTAAGGTCGATCTTGATCCATATAGAAAACTTGGACGAAGGAACAATATTTACCACCAACCCCGGCACAACATCCGAGGTTGTCGCTTTCTTAACAACACAACTCCCCAGTCTTACTTTTGGGGTTACAAATACCACCATAGTTGATTTGCTATTAGTAAATCAACTACTGGATTATTACCCGGTCGACCCGAGCGTTGGGTCGCCTTATAACACAGGCAATGACACGTTTGGAAAAGCGGCTCGGTACAATCGAGCTGCTAGTGTAGTTGGAGACCCAGTTTCGACATGAGCGCCCCTAGGCTCCGCAGAGGGACTTCCTTCCCCTTCAAGTTGCGACACCTTTTGACACTCCTGCTTGGTAAATCTGATATCACTCTTTGTTTGTAGCCCAGCCCACACAGTTTTTAAATTAGGTCTTACCAGTTTGCACAGACCGGGCTCGACGCACCGGAGTATGGTGCAGGCCACTCATTTGAGCTACTGTTTGTCTTTCAGTATTTGGAAGCCGGCACACCACAAAACTTGGTGGATTTAAGTGTGGTCATCTTGGGTTTACTGGTGCGTGTGTCGACAAGCATATTCCTGTGTGCGCCGTGAGTGTGATGCGCGCTTCGATCAAACACGGTCACATGACCCAGCCACTATCTCCACCCAACTCCCAAGGATGATACGTAGGCAACACGCAACTCCAGACCAAAATCCGTTTTCTGTACCGACAGTAGAAACACACAAACTGCAATACTCTCATCGTCTCAACTTGTGGGTAGTCCTATCCCTGATTCTCCGAATCGCTGTTGGAGGAACTGTACTAGCTACGACGACCCGCCACTCTGCAATGTTACTCTCGAGGAATTCGAAACATGGGGAATACAGCGGCTAAGAGGTAATCATCTATATCCACACGCAAAAATATATTCACATATTTTCTCTTTTAAGTGCTTGCTGAGATTGAATCGTGTAATGTTCGCAATCGTACCTTTGATGACACGAAACAAGTGACGCTGGCGCAGTGCAAAAAGCACTTACCACTCAGCGCCACCAGTGCTGTCGCTGTCGACCGTGATGCCGAGCGTAGAATGGATCACGTATCCCATTATGTTTTACGACTAGCATTTTGCCGCTCGTAAGTGAGTTCTATAATTGACATGCTACTGCCCTCTGACGCACTTTTAGGGAGGAGCTGCGCCGTCGTTTTGTCAAGGCCGAAACGATGCTGTTCAAGATACGATGGGAGACGGACGATCGCAACGAACGAGACAGATTTCTCAATTCACTCGATATTGGCATCAATGCCGTTCCAGATGACAAGATCGAGCCCCTCAAGAAGGACCTAATCAACGCAGCGGGTGTTCGCGCCAAAAGCGACGGCAACCAAGCCAGGGAAACTTACTGCAAAGTCCATTGGACCCGCGTGGCAGATTTGGTTGCTACTCGCAAAGTGCTCTTGAAAGGTGGCTATGCATACGTGCCCACCCGTGAACAGAGCAGCATCGTGTTCCAGGAGTTTTCGTCCCGATTAGAAAACGCCCTTGAGGTGAGCCTCTCTCAACGTGGCTACGCGGAAAGCACCTGACCTTAGACATGTACCACGTACTGTTCACTCATCAAGCAAACATCTCGGGCAGTTCCGCGTTTAGATGAAGATGATCGCCTCTTACCGTTGCTCCAGCACCTCGCTCAATCCTTTCTCAACGGCATTGCTTCGTCTTCGGCTGCCTCATTTGCTGATGAGAACGGCGAACTTGTCCGGGCGGAACAAGTGGACGAGCTTGCAGGGCGGCACTTCCCGGCATGCATGCGCAATCTTCACGATGCGCTACGCAAGGACCACCACCTCCGACATCATGGCCGACTTCAGTATGGTCTGTTCTTAAAGGTGAGTCGGTTCGCGAAAACTGGTACGGCACTGGCGCTAATTGATTGTTACCCACTTGCGCGACGCGTCGTAAATTCGCGTGCCACAAAGGCTATCGGGATGTCCATCGACGAAGCACTCACGTTCTGGCGTCGAGGATTCCAGGGCGGGAAAATATCCGACGACAAATTCGCGAAAGAACACAGGTACAACATTAGGCACAGTTATGGTCTAGAAGGACGACGCATGAATTATCCCGCCAAAAAGTGCGTACAATTTTAGTCTGCGTTCCGTCAACGTCCCGCGTGGTGGCCATTACCCCGCACAAAGTCTGCACTCCGCCCAACCCCTATCTATCTGCGGTTACCACTCCTCACGCAAATTCCCCTCGCCCCTAATGCCCGCCACCAAGCTCACCAGCATATGATTGCTCATGCCTGTTTGCCTCGTTGCTTGAATGTGTCCCGCGCACATCGCACCTCATCACCGTCCTACCCGACCGGCCCGTGCCCCGGCTCCACCCACAATCTCAACTCTCAACGCTCACAGCTGCATACGGATAATTTCTAACGACGAGCCAACCTCGCTCGACAACCACGGCTGCCCGTTCCGGCATTTCTCTCCACAAAACCTCACGGCGATGCTCGAACGATCTTACCGGATTACTTCCACAGCCGAACAAGCTGAAATTGTCAAACTTGTCAAAGGCAGCCACTTCCAGGTTGCATGCACGCGAGTGTTTGAGTTGACGCATCGGGCGATGGGCGTCAAGAGCGGTGATGGGCTCGATGGTGGTGAAACCGTTGATCATCCCAACCGGTATTATGCCAGGAGCCGGGAACTGGCAAAGGACAAGGAAGCACAGGACAAGGACGGCATGGACTTGGACCAACGGCCAAGCAAGAAAGAGCCGGATCCTTCTTAACCCGCATGTATGCCTAGTTTTCGTATCTGAGCGCACCCAGGTTGCATTACAGTAGATATATACATATTTTTGGTCCAGTCGACCACAAGGAGCGGAAATGAAGTCACATGGGACATTTATAGAACAAATCCAGATGCATCGGTAGGTCCATGAACAGCCAGCGAAGAAACCCTTGTGCGTACATGAACAAATCAAGTGAAAGCCAAATCTACAATGACAAGCCAGTTCAAGTCCACATGCGAGAAGGGCCATCGGAAGGTATGACGCGTGTATAAATCATCACATCGCCCGCAGCCCGCGACAATAAAATTACAGCAAAGAAGGAACCAAAGACTGGACGGAAGGCCGGAACCAAAAGACGCCAGGTGTAGAAAATAGACCAGGGAGCCGCAAAGAGGGTAGAAAGAACTATATGCAGGATCATGATGAGCCGAGGGATAATCGATAGCCGCGAGGTTCGAGCCATTATTTTTGCGAGACAGATGCCCAGCACCCCTCACTTACACCTTAAAGCCGCCACTTCCAAATTCCACTGCCACGGTGCGATCGGGCCCCGTCCAACTCACATCTCACCGCTCCACGTAGTCCCTCTCACAGTCATCGTCGACCATGCTCACGCCCCCCAGTTCTCCAGTCCGCCCTAGATGATGCCAAAAGACCACGTCACCGGACTTGAGCCCAGTGTTCTGGACCCGTCTGGTAAGGGCAGCTCGCGCTGGGACCGGGCTAACAATCGGCACGAAATTGCCGTCTCTATGTGGCTGAAAGACTGGAATACTTGGCGACTTGGGCTCGGAGTCGGCGGAGGGCACACGAGATCTAGAGGGAGGTTGTTGGGCAAGGGTAGGACTCTGGCGGAGGTCGGAGGTTGGAGGGATCCCCCACGGATAGCGATGCACACCCGGCTGGCCTAGTACGTATAGCCGCTCGCGGGCAACGATTTCAGCGTGGTGAAATACGAACCGATGACCATTGGCAGTGCGCTGAGGCTGCCCGGGACGTCCACTGATGTTTTGTTGTGCTGTACACCGTGCGCACTAGAAATAGCTTCAGCGCATGCTCATGACCCGGCCCGCGGGCAGACAGCTAACAATCACCGACTCACAGGAGAGACAATCATATACCCAATCCCCGCCCCACACCCATGACAACTCAGTGTCTGGGTTAAACACTCGCAAGTACGCGGCAGCAATTGGGTTGGAGTCGGATACGCCCCCGGCGACAAGTCGGCCGAACACTCCGGAGTTGGCATTTTAGAGTATTTGTCCGTGGCCTCACGCTTGACGGGCAAGAAAAACCTCGCATACAATATCTCTTCTACTTGTTGCCTTGCTGGCGATGCCGGTCGTGCCTTCTGGACCAAGTGTGTGATATCCTGTGGGTGTCTGTCACATTGATCGTCGCTTGCGTGTTGACCCCCGCTGGGTTGAGGACTACAGTTGACAGGCATGGCATCTGTCGAAAAGAGCGCAATGTTGGGACGAAGCAACAGCACGGCCTGTAACCAGCGGACGCGGTGAGTCAGGAAGATCCACCAGAGACGATAACGAACACACCTTCATCCCGCGGTTCGACAAAAACATCCCGCAGTTCTTGCAGTTCAAGACATAGACCTTGTGTCCTGTCACTGGCGCCGGAGGGACCAGAGTCTCGGGGAGAGGAACAACGACAGGAGGTGGGATGTTGGCACGGACTATAGAGGCTGAGGAAGCAGTCCTAGAGCGAGGGGCGACTGGCCTGCGCTCAGAGTCCCCATGGCCGGTACTTTGTTGACCATAGCCCGTTTCCCATAAGCCAGGCCTGTTTTCAGCCGGATACGCCCATCGTACGCCTTGATGTGCGGGCGGTAACGTCGGCTCAGAGCCTGAAGCGGGCCGTTGCTCCTGCCCGCGACTCCGTTCTACGGCTCCGATCCTTTGGCGCAGCATCTCAATGCGCCCGGTGAGCTGGGCTGTCATCCCATCATGAGGGTTGTTGGGGAATATCCAGTCTCGTTCGCTAGGAGCTGGCCCGTCGCGACGCGTGTACGCATGCTCATGTCCCCGCTGGCCAGAGCCTCTTTGGGATGACGGGACAGAGACCGAATAAGAGACGTTTTCCTCGAAGCGGTATGGACCATATTCGGATTCAGCAGCATAAGGATCATAGTTGGAGCCAGTGCGAAGACGAGTGGCCACTGGAGGAGTCTGTGAGTGTGCTGCGCGACCGTCCATCCGCTGGGGAGAACGTCGATACTGGGGGTGGGGCGGTAATGGAAGATAGGGAGCCGAAGCTGCCTGGGCCGGGGCCTGCATCCACATCGAAGGGTTTTGAGTGTCCTCAGGGGCTGGGTGAGGCCACCGATCGTGATAAAAGTTGGGAGGCGGCATCTCGTCCAGGCCGAAAAAAAAAGAACCACGGCAGTGCTTGAGGGACCTAGACCGAGTACGCACAACGCAGATGCGGCAGAAAGGAGCCATTTTGGTCAGCGTATGTAATCGGGCCAACAGCCAAGGCCGGTGTGGGGAAAGACGCCATGAGGACATGATGAAATAGTGTTTAGGGGTGCACCTACCTTATTCGTTGCTGAATTGAAGGCGGTTCGTGACCACTACAAAAGTGACGTCGTAAAGGGGTAGTAGGTAGCGGGGGATAATAGAGAGTCGGCAGCTAAACCAAGGACGACGGCGGTATTTATACATCAGCAGCGACAGGGTGAAGATTAATCAAAACACTGGTGTTTCTAAATGACGGGGCGGAGTTTAGGCGGCGACTTGAAAGCGAGGTAGCGAAATGGGCATCGGACGCGCATACATGCTGAGTTGCGAGAAATTGGGGATATCACGGAGCAGGAGTGCATTGAACTGCGAGTTTGGGGTAGGTTCCACGAGGGTTCGGAATTTGAAGCAGGATGCTGGACGAAGATGATACACAGCTGATGCTTACCACGAGGCAGAGACCAACACGTGAGGGAATAGGAGGGCGCGACGTGAGTATTCGAGGGCGATGAGCGAACGACGGAGCTGCGTGCGGTCTAGAACGCAACGAGACGTGGGATGAACGGTACATATCCGGACAAGCTCCGCCAGGGACTTACCGAGCCGCCGAGCGAATATGCGCTGCGAGGCGCGCGTGTCCAGGCAGACGTGGGCGGATTCGTGAGCGGAAAAGGCGCCGAAACGGACGGTGGGGACCCAAACGACGGTGGCCGAGACGAGGACGAGACAGGGGTGGTGGTCAGCACGACAGCCAAAGGAAACAGATCGCGCCTGCTTCCGGCCAATCCGCGGGCCACAAGCGCCTCCGGTTCGGGCCTCGTGATTCCTCCGGCGCCATCGCATGATATCAAAAATGAAAATGCGCCTGCCCGATGATGTCGTTGCAACATGTGTCGGCCATTTCATTTGGCGCGTGTGTTTCAGGCCCGTCGCTCGCACTAGGCATAACCGGCCATGATCTAAGCAGATTGTGAGAGCATTGGTTGCGCTCTTGGAACCGCCGCGCGATACCCCGCCTATATGCGTGTTCGTATCAACACAACGCGGCCCGAGTTCTTGGTCCCGGCGTATTGCTTTGCGAGGCTCATAAGAACTACGTTGATGGTTTGCCGGCCAACCCCTGGGCGTTTACCATTGCCTTTAGTATCAGTAGCAGATTGACTCTACCAGCGAGGCTCAGGAATAGGGGGGCAACCCGGCAACGGTGGGAATATCACGGTCATGCCTCCGGTTGTCAGTACACGATACACCCATGCTATACAATCTCAGTGTGTATCTCCAACGTCACATACACATGCCTGCTTTCGAAAAGCCGAGGGATGAATACCCATCCACCGATCCTAGTTTCAGGCTTCTCCCTGCCGACTGGCTTGTCAAACTTTGCCAGCGGGTAACTCCCTTGCCTAGAGTATGTAATTGTGCACGCCACGGATTACAGGTGGGCACTCCGACAGCTGAAACTTCACCCATGGCCGAACAGCCCAATACACTAAATTCCACTTGCCGAGAGGACCAAACATTCGCCACCCTATGCATGTTCAGCCCCTAGTGATCCCCCAAGCGGCCACAAGTTTGATTTGGGAGTAGTTTATCCAAAAATGATAACTGTCACTCGTTGGGCGATCAACGCGTGTACACATACTGCAGCCCAAAGTTACCGCTATTCAAGCCGGCTAGATACTTATCGGCCCTAGGGTGACACAACGAGGATCCCTGCCAAGTGCCAAATGCAAGGCCGACCCATCGTAACTGCTAACCATGTGTGCTGCCCCAACCATGTCAGCTGTCGGCTCTACGGTAGAGGCGCAGAGCGCGTTGCCATTAGGTACCATTGGCGGCTCGGGAATCTTTGGCCTGTCGGAATTCGTCCTACATGCGGTCAGCCGATGCCGGGTCAATGGCTGGGATAAACATAGGCCGCGCTAATTGTAGCTATTTATACTGCAGGTCCAAGTGTCTCCACTGAAAGCTGCCTTCTCCTCTTGCGGTTGGAACGAGTGTGAAGACGTGAGATAACACAGTGAGATGTCACCAGGCAGGTTGCTCAGGTGAGTGCAAGTTCAAACGAAGTATAGCTCGCTCAAGCTTTTGATCCAGCACACGCATGAACCTTGCGTCTACCAATCATCTACCCACACACTCTTTTGACCCATGAGATCGCACTGTGTGATTAGATACAGGGGTTATGAATGCAGTGTATGAATGCCCGCCTCAGCTGAGCAACCCGCTTCAGTCCATCCATCGGAGCGGCCCTTGAAAATTGGTAGATTGCTTGCAGTGGCCCAGACCAGGAGTTCTACGTTCCGAAGAGGCGCCTCGATGGCACAAGTGGCGGGTTGCGGTTGATCCCAGTCAGGCGTTTAACGGTCATTTTTGAATTGAAACTTACAGCGTTCGATTGGACCGGCGTGTCACTTGGAGGGGTTGCCTGGTCAATCGAGGATTGTATTTCGGCGAATTTCTGAACCACTAAGACCGGTCCTTTGGTAACAGAACTCGATTGATGGTTGCATTTGAAGCGCCAATGGTTACTTTTATGTATACGGTGGGTTTACATACATCCTCAACGTAAAATAACCCGAAAATGTGTTTGTTTGTGCCTGGTCTTATTCGCCGTCGAAACGCATGTCCTTGACTACACGCCGCCGCTTGGACGGATTGGCCAAGGATGCCCCTTTCGGGATCGTTGGTACTCTGCGCAGCGCTGAGAAACGGAGCAACCGTCAGCCTCGAGCGGGGGAGGGGAAACACGAGGTCCTACCTGGTGGGGCCTCAGGAAGTGGGCGACTTTCCAAAGTTTTTTCAAGATTGTTAATCCTGCGCCTCAGCTCCTGGATCGTTTGCTGATAATCCAACAAAGTCAGTCTTCCTATCTGCGGTGCGATCGACGGAATCAATAGGAAACGCCACTTACCTCGCGTTCCCGAAGCGTCAGATCAGTGGCTGAAATGCCCTTCAGATTTCTTGCAGACGTGGCAGCAGGTTGTTCGCTGGGTGTATTCAAGGCAGCCTTTCAGAAGCATCAGCTTCATGGTAATTACAGCGAAGATAATACGTCACCTTGAATAACAGACACATGGCGTGTCTGGACGATTCCTCAGAGCTATACTCTTTCAGGGGTACGCTGAGCTTCTTGAGTTGGGGGAGGTCAAACGCAACCTAACCGATCTCAGTTAGACACACTATGCGGGCCCAGACCCCACATACTCTGTCGTACCTTGAGAATGCATTTATCCTGTGCTTTCCATCCATTGACTCGCACGTCGCTCTGGGACAATCGCTTGAACACTTCGGATTGCGTCTCTGCCTCTGGCTACGTACATGATGCAAATAAGCGGCTCATTCCAAAGTCAAGAAAGTGGCGCGTACCAACAGGGTTGAGCCTCGCCACCATCTGTCAGCCTCCCCCTGACAGCCTAACTCGATATTCCAAGTGAGATCTACTACACTTGATACAAATATAAACCGGGTGGGATCCCCACTCGCGCCACACACGATACCCAGTACGCATGTGAAGTTGTGAAGCGGGGAGACAGCCATGAAAAGAGAATAAAGTATATACAAATATTTACAGTCGAGGTTGAGTGAGACGCCAAGCAAACGCGGCTTTTGAAGCGCGTCTAGGTCACGTGGTCACCTCTCAAGGGTCCAATTGGAGCTAGAATTTTAAGTCTTACAATACTTTGTTACTCCTGATGAGCTGACAATGTTGTCTCGTGCGGTTCACCCAAGCTTTTTAGGCCCAAAGACAGGTAATGTCCTTGTTATGTTATAAATGCCTGGATTTACGTTTTATGCCAAGTTGCTCGCTGCTTCGGAGGATCCTTCGGCCCGCGTAGTGTGGGTTGGCGCTCTGGACCGCCGTTTGACGGTCCCTCTAGGCTACCCTTTGTCCGCGACCAAAACGAGGATGGGTTTATGGTGGTTGGACGAGGGGCAGAGCCTTCCACACTGCGGTCTGTACAAACCCCACACTAGTACGGAGACTATTCTCATCAACCTTTATGTAGACCCAACCTTGCTAATAGCTCCTCGACGTGAGTAACTCTATTCGGCCATTGGACACAACGGTTCATTTACACTACGTTAGGACCTCAGACGAGAATTGGGCCCGAATTCTTGAGGATGTAGATCCCCCAAGCCCACAGCTCCTTCACTCGGCTCGTGCTCTGAGGCCCGGCGCCCCATCGGGTTTGCCTGTCAAGAAATACAAAGCCACGGAAATGGAGCTACGAGCAATGGACAATATATTCGAAAGAGTGTTCGGCATGGACGCACCCACAAACTCTCACAGCCACACCCTCAGTCGCTTCAGCGGCTTCTTATCAGACCCATCAGCCTTGACTGGTAGGCGACTAGGCGCGTACACCGAATCAGATTCCGAACTTCAATTCGACAAAAAGAGAGAGGGGATGTATGCCTGTAACTCGGACCAGGAGCTGCTTCAGTGGGCAATGCGAGAAGTCTTTGCTCAACCCCCGGGCGAAACCACCACCTCATCCACCTCACCCACCTCACCGTCCGACGCCGCTTCGAAAGAAGCATCAACGAGTCCCGGAGAGGTGCATCCCAAGATATATGGCCGAATGGTTGCTGGCCTCATGAAGGAGTTTCGGGAACAGTACAACAACCCCCACCTTGCCATTGTGATATTCGACTACACCCGCCGCCTCTCCGTCATTTCCTACGTGACAGGATGCACGGCCCCCAGTTATAACGAATTGATGCGCACACACTGGTGCTCGTTCCGCAACCTCCAAGCGGTCGTGAATGTTGCGGAAGAGATGCGGGTCAATGGCGTGCTTCCCGACCAGGCAACTGCACCACTCCTCAACCAGATCCACGATGAGGTCGAGCAACGGGTCGTTTGGACTGAGGAAAGCAATGCGGAGGTCGCCAGACTATTAGATCAACTGGACAAACTGCTCACCCCGCCCGAATATAAGCCAACACGACACCAGGGCAGGAAGACTGGTCGGGGGGACGTGAAGGGTCACGGGTTGATTGACGACTTGCTGGGGGGTATTGGTAACTTGCACGGCGAAAGACCCAGTCCTTCAGCTTTCGGATAATCTTTGAGTGCTTTTCTTCGTGTACTTTTTTCAAGAAAAAAAAATGATCGATTTGTTACAACGCCAGGCAAGAGGTATAATTGGTATAACAACCAGATTCAGTGAAGGTCCTATAAATTAGAAGAATGTGTCCAGGTGTCTCAACTCTCTCAAGCTGCCCGTGGATCCCGATTGGGGTTGTGGTCCGTATCGTATCCGTCCTTACCAGCAGTAAAACTTCCCCCAATACTCTCCCCGGACAGACGCCTCACGCTTTTCTCCCGCACAGGTGGAGGACGCGAACGATCCTCGAGTTCATATGCCCGTGCTTCAGTGTGCTTGGGCGAAGGCAGCGAGATGACAAAATGGGGTTCGCCTGTCGCGGATGATTCTTGTTGGGTACATGTCGCATGGATGCTGATGCTGATGCCCTGAGGCGCACTTGAAGATGTGGATTTACGGCGTAACTTGATGGGCGGAAGGACGTGCCGAGTGGTAACAAAGAGAACCGTATTGACGAACCCTGAAAGCAAAAAGACAACAGACTAATAGCCATTTAGTACAGAAAGGTACCAACCTTAGAACTGCGACTCACCCCGAACATTTTGGCTGGGAATGGGACCTTTGCACCTGAAAATTCTGCCCACCTGGAGACAGCAATGGGCAAGATCTTGGCGCATACAAGTTGAGAGTGGATACAGGAGCACGGGGCGATCACCCACCAGTAGCATATAGGACAATGGATACCACATTAATTGCCAAGCTGTGGCCATAGTTTTAGATTCCATGACGGCGCGACCTGCCTCGAGATTCCACGCGCGAGATGATCCTACACTGAGAACCCGAATCTTGTAACCTTCCGCGACAAGGTTCCCTCGCAGTCGGAAGAATATCATGGTATAAACGACCAGCGAAATGAACGCAGAGGCAAACATCTAAAACCAGTGAGCATGAGGGACCAACAAGCTTGAGGTTGGATGGTACATACAAAGAGGTATTCAAGCGTGAATCTCTCAGTTGAGTAACCGCGGGTAATCCAACACCAATACCCTTGGTGTATGCAGATGGTAAATGCACAAGTTACTCTCTGAACAGCCATAACCCACCAGCAATTCCAAAGTAGTCACCCTTTGCGCTTGATTCAATTACTGTTGGACCAATTACAACAATAGCGATAATTCCGGACCAGACGATGGCCAGGGTACTGAAGCAAAACATGTGGCTGGTACGCGAATTAAAGAACTAAAACGACAACGCCACTCAGCAAAGACACATACAAAAGAATAGCCTGACTTACAAGCAGCCGGAATGTGTGAATCGCGATCACGGCAGACCATATAGCCGTCCCCAGATTCGCGAATTGTTTGATGGCAGCTTGCGCTGTGCAAAAGCGCCCAATGGAGATATGATGAGCGGCAATCCATCTAATACTGATAATTCCGCCAATAGCTTGCGCCAGGTCGGCAGCCATCAGCGAGACTGTCGTTCACAGGATCCACAGGAAGATTCAGCATTGGTGGTGATGTATTTAAGATGCATTGCGACTTACGAAAATAAGCGCCAATGTGTGTCCTCAAGAACGGCTTATTTGTCGGCCCTCGTCCTGTAATTGCTACCCAAGCCAGTAGGGACAATAACGTAACGACGGAGACGAAGGATATGCAAGCCGCTACGACGGAGGCCTATCGTTATAATTAATCAGATACAAGTTTAGCCGATCAGCACTGTTACGGGGTCGATGTTAACGCCTACCGTCACACCATGACCTTCGTGTGGCTGGTACCAAACAGTGGTATTTGACATACTAGCCGGACGGCAGGCACTAAGGGGGGGAGGGGCACCTCGAGAGCTCGCGGCCGTAGTTTTTCAACGATTTGCGGGGGCCACCTAATGGGAATCACGCGGCTAAGCGCAGATTCGATCAGTCACGGGGAGCACTGGGCGCTCCTGGTGGAAGACGCATTAATACCCGTATACGAGGTGAATGGATTGTACAGTGTATCGTGTTTTACGTAGGGTTGGGTCGGAACTGTGGTCCATGTGACCTGATGGTCGAAGTTAACCAGGTAGTAATGAATCCTGCTTAGATACCGTACGGTTGGCACCCAAGGTTGAAACTAATGATCATCATCGCCAGTTGCCTGGCGAGCAACGAGAACGTTGTCTAGTCGAGTAATCTGTACCTTTGGCTGGCATTCAAGAAGTGCTAGCTGTGAGCGTAACTATCAGAAAGATAGAATGTTTTTGACAGATAAGGTAATCTCTGGAAATCGGCGACAACCCGCCCGGAGCTACAGCCAAGCTGGGCGAAAAGCCAGTGATCTACCGACCAATCACACTTATCGCTCGAGCCAAGGCACGCTCACGCTGTACTATCAAGAGTAATACTACTCATTCAAAATTAAGTGGTCTCTACACTTTCTCCTGGGTCTCCTCGTGTGTCTGTTCCCGAGGCCCTTGTGAGGGGTCTGCAGGAGCCTTTGGCTCGCTCCCCCACCCAATCCAACGTGCGCGTGGGGCATGGGGCCCTCGGAGCATCAAGGAGACGAGCTGCAATCCGTGAAAACCGAGTGCCAGTGCACCACTCGCCCGCCACCCATATTTCAGGTACACTTGGGTCCCAACTGACGTTCCCATTACTTGTCCCTGTAAAGGTCAGCAACTTCCGAGCCCTTTGAGCTTAGGTTGGTCAACAGGGACCTACAAGGAAAAGCTATGTCAAAGGAAGAATCATAGGACGTCAGAATCGCTGCGAATTTTACCACCATCAACGCTCACCGAGATAACAAACACCGCATTCATCCGTGCCCGCGCCAATGGTTCGATCCTGCAACTGAGTTTAGCTATCTCTGGACTGGGCCTCGACGGAATTCAAATTTACGCGTATACCCGACTGGAATTGGAAACTTGATTCATCTGCGCACCAATATCCAAGCCTAGGCACAAAGCGATAATTACACCATTTCGACAGCAGGCCAGAATGAAAACATGCACCTACCGAAACAGGCGATCACGACGACGGCTATGTGCAAGCCGGCTGCCCCAGTAAAAATCGACTGAAACACAACACCAACGGCAATTGAAATCCCGGTCGTCGCCCAGCCATTCAATTTGTCAACAAAACGGCCAACCAGGGGAGCAGTCATCACTCCCAGGGCGCCAATTAAACCAAATAGCCCGATCTGAAGACTGTAATTACCAAGAAGATTGTTGGCGTGTGTGTATAGGATAGGCAAACAACCTACGTCGAAAAGTGGTATGGCGCATCCGTTAAAAGGAACGTAAGGTTGACCCAAAAGTTGACGAATATCGCCGAGGAGAGAAAACCAATCAGGCAACATTGGATCAAGGTCGGCTCGGTAACAGCATAGCGACCCATGGTGTACAATATCCAAAAATAAGATAGACCTGTCTTCTTTGACGGATAATCTGGAACAACCATCCATATGGCAAGGGCATTCGCAAACTGCGCTCCACACGAGATCCAGTAAATCACCCTCCAGCTAGCAAAGTTGGCGATAACCCCGGATAATACACGCGCAAAGAGTATTCCCAGGAAAAGCCCTGAAAGGACGATGGAGATTGCTGACGCGCGGCGCTCGGGAGGGGCTAAATCAGCGGCGAGAGTTATCGTGACTTGAGGGACAACCGTGACGACCCCCATTAAATATGACAAACCGGCAAATATTTTGTTTGTAGGCGAGAGCGCGAGTCCAAGGGTGAAGGTACCGATAAGACATCCAAGTAAGAGCAGGAGCTGGCGCCGTCGGACAAGGTCGCCTAGTGGGCTAATGAGTAGCAGGCCTGTTGCATATCTGGGTATTATAAGAGCCATCGTAAGACTCCCCACCGACATTTAAAGGGTATACTCACCCGGCTTGGGTAAGAGTGGGAATGATTGCCACTTGGTTGTTCGAAATGTTGAACGATTCGGCAAGCTGAACTACAAAACATCGTTGGTACAGGTATACTATAGGCATAGACTTGGCGCACCAAGGATGGGCTGGCAAAAGTATAAATTGCCCACAGCTATCCGAGAATTCTATAAGATGTAGCTTGTCATGGGTCGATGTTTACTCACTCAGTGTACTAGCCATCCCAAAAAATATGTTTAGACCTAATCCAAAGTGGAACGGTTTGCCCGGGTCATGTCGCAAACGGGTGGGTATAGGTAGGAATCCAAAATCGAATTTTCTAACAGGCTCTCTGACCGGGGTTGGACCTGCCTGGGAGCACACGGTTGGAGTAGACTCCTTGTCGGCCGGCTCGTCAACCTGTCCCGACAGTTCTGCAACGGCTAGATCATAAAGTCAGACAAAGCCCGGAACACAAGAAAAGGAAGATTCTCACAGCCAGCCATACTTATCGTATCCTAGAAAGCTGTTATCGGGTAAAGCTGTCTACAAATATCTGGAGCTGGCCGAAGTTGTTGTGTCCAAAACTCGAGTCAATCGATCTGTGCATATTATATCCCAATGTTGTGAAAATTAGTCCGACTCGCACGGTTGGTGACTCGCCCTCCACCTACGTCAAACAACCAGACTCTAATGAAACGAAGTGGTTCTCGGAGCTCGTGCTGACGCTTTTTCAACACAAAAATTTGTACCCTGCACAGGCACGGAGGCACCTGATGTTTGTAGCGAGTCGGTGCATTCCAACAGGATCCAAGGGGTATACGTACTCCTGCCGAGTTGCACATGAGGCCATCGATGAGGGGGAGTGATGACAAAACTGGATATGCCAGCGTGATCGACGCCAGCCTTGAGCCAAAGAGCCGGAGCCGGAATTTCCAATACCTCGCGTTGCCTAATCTGAGCCACGCTCTTGATTCAACAGTTCGGATTCGTACTCAAAAGGTTGCGTACAACTTACGTGTGTAATTGAACTCCTGTCTAGATGCTACATATTTACACTCACTCGTGTATGGCACAGGGTAATATATGTCAACGCAAAACCAGACAAAAGTCGTCATTGTGGGAATAGGGTAAGTCTCTGCCCCGTCCCACCCTGACCCTTCATGACTGGAGGCCCCGTCAAGGGGGCATTAGCGGACCAACATGCTCCGGGAAGACAACCCTTGCGAAACATCTTAAGACAATTTTACCCAACTGCTTTATCATACACCAAGATGTAGGTGCTATATCCCAGAGCACTGGACCTAACGTCGACCAAAGACACTGGAACAAACGTAGGACTTTGCCCCGGTGAGTCAACCAGTGCGCCCGGAGGGATTTGAACCAACCGAAACATGTATACGCCCAGCCGCAGGAACTTATACCCATGCACCCCGTATACCAAGTTCAAGACTGGGATGACGCCCCAGGCGCCATTGATTGGCCCCGGTTGAGGGCATCACTAAAGCACGTCAAAGAGTTTGGATCTTTACCGGAGTCGCATTATTCGCACGACCATTTGAACGAACAGAAAGAGGTGTGCCCGTTTCTTGGCTTCGGTTACGTGTGGTTTACACTTGTTTGATTTTTAGGTGCCCGTCCCTCGAGAGTCGATGGAGCAGTGGGCGAGGCGTTTCAAGGATGTTAGCGACCAGTGGAATGCCAAGGGGTTTAATGTAATTTGGGCTTTATTGGACGGCTTCTTGCTCTACTGGGATGGTGTAAGCACGTTCGAAATCAAGTCATCAAAGGCAGCTTATAATAATCGGTTGCAGGAAGTGGTCGACCAGCTGGACGTGAAGATATTTATGCGTATCCCCGAGGGAGTACTCCAAAAGCGAAGGCACGAGCGTCACGGTTATCACACCGCTGGTTAGGCCTTTCCATTAGTTTCCCCCGACAGGAAACTTACTTGAACAGTTCAATCTGATGCAGAGGGTGCACTCTGGAGAGACCCCCCACATTACTGGGAACAGATCGTTTACCCCGCATATGCCCGAGCTCACGAGCACCTATTCGAAAATGGCGACGTGGAAAATGGGGCCCTAAGCCCCACATACGCTGAAGAGCTGGTTGTGCTGCCTGGAGAAGGGTACGGGAAACACATGGAGATGGGCGAGATGGTTGATGTTACTGCACAACGTATACTAGATGCAAGTATCCCGTAGATATGGTTAATTTCAATCATTTCCTCATAGAAAATAACAACCGCAAACTGGCTCAAAATGAATCACGTGTATCGGATGACGTATTGATCGTCATCCTGTCTAAAGCGAATAAATAGCTGCCCAACAGGTGTGCCCTACCCACTTTCATTCCCCTCGGTTTGCTATGTCCGTTCTCCGCGTCTCTGCGTCCCGCGCCATCGTACGACGAGCTCCAGTCGTTGTTCGTGTGAGTGTACAATCCTCGTAATCGCGACTGAATGCTAAGAGGCCGCGGACGTTCTTTGGGTATTCAGCGCAGGATGACGACGACTCCCCCACCGCCGCCGCCCCCACCTCCATCGCAGAAACCAGGGGGCGGTTCTTCGCTGCCTCTAATTGTTGTGTTGCTCGCCATCGCCGGTGGCGCCGGCGGGTACTGGTACATGTCCCAGACAGACGGAGGCAAGGGTCTCGCCCACGAAGCCAAAGCTGAAGCAAAGGATGCACAGGTCAGTCGCTCCTAATTACATCTTCCAGGGCTTGCGCTGACTCGGCTTACCCCTGCAGGATAAAGCTAGCGCCAAATACGAGCAAGCCAAAGACGCAACCGCTGCTCGTGCGGCTGAACTCAAGAGTGAAGCAGAGGATGTCAAGAACCAAGTGGTCTCCAAATCCACAAGCTACTACGACCAGTCGGCTGCCAAGCTGGCCGCGGCCAGGGTTGAGGCTCAGAAAGCACTCGACGCTAGTATCCAGGGGGCAGGGAGCGCATACAACTCGGTGCTCGGTCGTGCGGACGCGACCAAAAAGGATGTCGAGAAGGAGGCGGGAGAGGCGAAGAAGACGTGGGCGGAGTGGCTCGGATGGGGGTCGAAGAAGACTGATGAGGCAAAGAAGGAGGCTGCTGCGAACGTTGCTGATGTGGCCGGAAAGGTTGAGAAGGAGGCGAGCAAGCGGGCATGAAGACTTTCACCTAGCACTGTATTATGCCAATTGTTGTACGACTAGTTTTTTTTTGTAAGCTAGCGAGCATGTATTAAAACCAGAATTCCTACCCCTCATTTGAGGATGGCAGCCGTTTCCACCTCAACATTGTCGGTGCAGGTCTGGCTGCCCGGCTGTGCATCATACATAGCAAGCAAAAGTAATAGCATAGCGTGTCGTACGGTCACACGGCGTTAATCGGAAAGTCAGGTATGGATAGCGTAACAACTCCTGACATTGACTAGCACTTATGCTACTTGATGTTTAGACACCTAACACTGTCCAAAATAGAGCCCTAAAAGAGTAGACCAGAATAACAACCTGGGAAATAATACAATAGTCGTGAGGGTATGCAATGCCCAGAGGGATCTCTAAAGCAGAGACAAAACAACGCATCAAATCATTTAAGAGTACTGCGGCGTATCATATCGCCCAGTTGGCGTACGCGCACGCTCATCGTCATCTGGGAACTTGGTTACTGGCGCATAAACACCCCGAGTACCAGACGCGGCACCAGCGACAGCCTTGGCCTTGTTCCGCCTAATCATCGCAAACGCGCCCATAGCAATCAATGCAATCAAAAGAGCAACGTTGACACCAAGCAAGGCCAAAGCAATAGGCGCATACTTGGCCAACTTGTTCAGCGTCTGTTCGACCGAAGCGTCGTCATCGGACAGGCCAGCCGCGGCCAGGTTGGTCCCCGCGTTTCCAGAACCCGAACCAGACCCAGATTTTCCCTTGCCCTTGGCGCTGGAGCCCGCGAGGGACGAGTTGGGGGCAGAGACGCCTGTGAGGTCTTTGATAGAGCCCTCGGGGGGGAGCTGGGCGAGAGTGGCAGCGCGGTTCTTTTTGAAGCTGGCACTGGCGGCGGTGGGATCTGTGAGCGCAAGGAGCTTGACGTAGGGTTTGCCCATGTTGCCGCTTGCGTCAAAGTCGCCAAAGTCGTAGACTGCGTAGACGTTCCTGAGGAAGGAGTCGCCAAATAGGAAGTCGAATGGGGTGAGGCCGAGGTCGAGCGAGACAAACGTGTTGACGCAATAGGTTACTTGTTCGCCGCTTGACTTGGTGTAGACTTGGGGAATGGACATATCGAGGGGATGGATGACGATCGTAGTGGTACTAACGGGGGGCAGTCGAGTTAGTTTCCTAAACGTGTCCTGCGAACAATATCTGACGCACCCAATAGTAAACGAGAGAGCGCCCTCTGCCATGCACGGCACGAACCAGGTATTATCCTGTGCGCTGTATGCGCTGCCCGGAATGCTCTCGTAAATTGCGTCAACGGCCCACTTGGGAAGCAAAGCAAAGCTTGAACCCGTATCGAGCAGAGCCACGCTTTTGCCAGCTGGAGGATCGGACTCGTTGTCGCCCTCGAAGGTGCTATTGAGTGGCACGCTTGAATTGGCAACATTCATAGCGTCAAGGAGTACGGTCCATCGATTAGCTGTCTCTGGCCAAAGGGGGATGGGGGAGGACTGCTCGATGCCGGTCGCATACAGAGGCTGAATTTCACCTATATCAAATGACCCCTCGGCCATGTCGTCGAGGTCGTCAGCACGTTCGAGTGCGAAAGCGATGTGATTGGGAGTATTGGGATCTTGAATGAAGAGATTGCTCAAGAGACTTCGACCCCAAGTCGCGTTGTACTTTTCTTGGACAGCAGTCACCACGCTGGAGAGCGTGTCGAACCCCAACCCCATTATTCCGTACGCCCCCATATTGAACAAGGAGTCCATGTCGGTTGCGCTGGTTACGCTGATAAACGCCTGATCGTCGACATCGAAGCCCGCGAAGGATACGTTGGTTACGGCGAGAAAGCCATCGACAGAGCCCTTTCCGTAACGGACTCCAACAGGTACGTCGGTAAAGTTGTGGGCGTTTGCGAAGAGTCCGGGATACGCCTCGGGATAGACCCAAAGATCCGTTGACCCTGTGTCGAGCTGGAGCGGGACCTCTGCAGAATAAATGTTAGCGCCCACACTTTTCGCCCTGTAACTCGGGCACATACCGATCCCCGCGATCGTGATATTGGTCGAATAGAACATGTTGTGCGAGTTGACGATCTCAGAGTCAGAGTCATTGGCCCCGCCAGCGCCAGCCGCCACCAAAGAGTTGGACAACTGAGGAGTACTGCTGAAGCCAGTAATGGTTCCTGTATGACCCTGCGTCGTACGCCTCTGGATAGGAAGGCGAATGGCCGTAGTCAACGCGGAACTCGAGAGGAGCCCGAGTGCGAGGGAAGAGGTTGGGGGCTTCATGGTGTGGAGGGGAAATGGGTGTCTTAGCGTCGTGAGGACAGCGCGCTTTTAACGGCAGGGCGAGAACAAGGCACACCTTGGACAGCCACCCCGGCAGCGCTTGCACTGGCCCGCTAGTGCCAAGCCCCAGGGCCCAGCACAGCATCGCAGGCACCGCGCCTCGATCTAATATCCCCGTACAGGATCCGGGCAGTGTGCGGACCATGCAGTCCTCATCGGCCCAAAGCTATTCATTTCATTTCAAAAGGGTAGACAAAGAAGGTCGACCAAGTTCAAAGTTATTCGTATGTACCAAACCACCACCGCAATATTCTCCCGACATCTTGGCCTTTCTCTGCCCCGTCAAAGTCGACGCGACCAGAAAATAGCCCCGACTGCTGGAGAAACAACGGCATCCAGTGGATGTCGTCGTCGAACATCTTGGCGTAAGGAATCTCCTCGGGGGCGAACCATTCTGGGATCATAGTTTGAGTCCTGGCGTAGAGTGGTTAATAAAATCAAACAAATGATAAACTGGTCACGGTAAACTCACTCTTTGAGTTGACCCTTCCATTTTGTTACCTTGTACATCGAACAATGGAGGGACTTTCCCCCCAGCTCCGGGAGGACGATGCGAATTGTGCCCTTGAAATGGATGTTTTCAGCCTCAAGGCCAGTTTGTTCCTTGAGTGCAACATGTTAGAAAAGTATCAGACAGCGAGAGAAATGGACAAACTAGGAGATCACGTTGGGCGGCGACTGGGCCGTCTTCCCCTTCGGTAATAGGCCCCGCAAATGGGTTGTAGTTGCCTTTGCCGAATCCCTCCTTTTTCAGACCCAGCAATATCTACCAAATAACCGCCTCGGTCATTTCCTTCCCACAGCCCCAAGAATAACCGACCTTGTTGTTACTCTCATCGACTACCATCACGTTCTCAAACTTGATCTCGCCTTCGTACGGGTACCATTCGTCGTTGCCACCTTGGGTGGCGAGTTCAGCAGACTGCACCGGCAGACCAGGGGGGAGGGACGACATTCTTGACGTGGATGGGATTGCAGAGGGTGATAGCTGGGCCTAGTTCCCCCTTTCTCCCCATGGTCTTAAATACGATGGGGATATGATGATGTAGGCTAGACCGCAGGACGAGAACAATAGGCAAGATGAATGCGGGCCAGGGTTGTCACGTGTGTATTGCCAACACGAGCGCTTGTTGCAAGTCTGATCATAGGCTAGGGTCTTTATGTGTTGGCCGTCCTCGAGGCTGGTGGCTATCCCTCGCTTCGCGGCCTCGGCGACGACTGTGGAAATCGCACGAGGACACCGAGATATGCCTCACTGCACCATCTGCCATGTTCAAAGGTCCGATTTGATCACTCACTTCGCAGCAGATCATCCTCACGTCGCCTATACTGTGGCGCGCTGGGCTCAGACTTCGCGTGGGCCGTCAAATGAGGTAAAATCTTGCCATTCAGGGAAGTATAGGACCACTTACACGGCGCAGTTTGTGCCAGACCAATCCGGCAATGATCAAACTTACTGCTTCCAGTGCAGCCGGCAATTTGGTTCCCCCACTGCCCTGAGCGCGCATCTTGGTGATGCACGAGTTCATGGACGCGCTAGACACGCGAGACGCGTGTCTTTGGTGAGTTCTCCTTCTATTTCGTCGTTTTTGCTGCTTGAAAACTTTACCGGGACAGCAGCATCCCACCCCCGCGGATTCAGCTGGTTTCCAGGACAGTCGTGACTCACAGCATAATGTAAGTTTTTCCGGCTCATGTGGGCACTTTCCGGTATTTTACGCTAGTTGTAGGGCGTTGGGACGGCTGGCCAGCCTAGGTATGGTTCTGAATCAGACTATCCTACCAGCTCCAGCGGTAGCCTTATGTCCTTGGTTCCACCATCACACGATTCAACGTTCTCAAACCAGGGACCCGATGCTGCATACCATGAGCACAATTTTCGACGTGAATTTGGTGCACAAGCCCAGGGGTCTATGGCGCAGGAAGACGAACTCTACGTGAGACGTCTCGTGTTCGTACCGCCACCAAGTGGGCTAATTTTGTCCCTATTAGGTGCAAACTAGTTCAGAATACGAATACGATACTAACTCTGATGAAGAAATGGGCACTGATCCTGATGACAACAACAATGCACCCTATGATTCGAACGTGAACTACACCTCAAGTCCAAGCAACGCAACGCGTCACCATTGGGAACAAAACTCAACACAATATCGTGACATATACGAGCATACCACAAGAAGCGTTGGCTCGCAAAGTCTCCCATATAATCCCT
This sequence comes from Ceratobasidium sp. 414, assembly GCA_019616945.1. Lineage (NCBI taxonomy): Eukaryota > Fungi > Basidiomycota > Agaricomycetes > Cantharellales > Ceratobasidiaceae > Ceratobasidium > Ceratobasidium sp. 414. Next base: position 42,830 of record WSTK01000027.1, read on the forward strand.
CTACACAGCATATATCCATCCAGTCTGGTACGCCCCCGGATCCCCGTCCTAGTGGAGAAGGCAGCTTTCCGCACCAAGGTCGGAAGGACGAGGCAGGAACATATTGCAGACGTTGTGGTGCCCCTAGCCACCTTGGATCTTCTCACTGTGAGGTGCGTACGCTCGGGTCAAATGGTTCAGCGTTGTTTATCCGTTGTTTATGGTTCTTTTGTAGGTTGCGGGAGCATCAGCTCAAAGCCTAGACCCAACTCCAACAGTCACGAGGAGCCACGGGATTATCTGCCCGATCTGTTTGGAACTCGCCGTTGATACCACTAGCACACTCTGTGGCCATATCTTCTGTGCACCTTGCATTCGAGATGCTCTGCGCATTCGCCAGGTCTGTCCCGTTTGCAAGCGCGCTGCTGGCCAGTATAGCACCCACCCAATCTATCCTGCCTTCTAACCTGCGTTATGCGATTCTTGTTTCTGCTTTCCTTGAAATTTCACCTCCCCTGCTCCAGCTGTTCTTGGGACATGTGTGGCCACAACGTGCTACCCTAATTTATCCGCTGGATGTTTTTTGTACGCTATAATTTATGCATTTGTCCGATATATTCCGTGGTCTTCTGGCGGCTTCCTGTTGGTTTTACGGTGCATCCTCGAATCTGTCCGGGGTTCTCCCGCCCGTTTGAGGACTCTAGCGGTGCTCCGGCGTAGACCCGGTGACTAGATTATTCGGGAGTCCGACCATTTCTAGGCTGTGGCCCGAACGAGAGAAACCTTATACTAAATGCTTAGATGTATAAGTACCCTTTGGATTTCGCTGGGTTTTCTCCACGTAGCACTATCCGCAATGATGTTGCAGCCGCTCACTCTCCTCGTCCTCACAAGCTTGTGCTCAGCGTTTTCCTTAAAAAACCTAGTTACCTTCGGAGACTCGTATACTGACAACACCATGAATGGTGACGGTGAGTCCCGGCCCTTCCCCCCTGACAAGCGACCAACTTTGCTCCGTAGCTGGCTACAGATGGCCAGACCATGTCGCAATGTATTCCAATGGAACTGTCTCAGTCTACGATTTTGCTCACTCGGGGGCAACATGTTCAAACAACCTTACCCCGCGCATATACAAGCCCGTCCTCGAGGCCCAGGTCCCAGAGTACACAGCCAACGTTACCACAAAGCTCGTCAAGAACCAGAAAACGACATACATTATGTCGAAGAACGGGACGTACGTACCCTTGGCGAGCAAGGATACTATGTACTCCATTTGGATCGGGACAAACGATGTAGGAGTGGGCGCGCTTTTAACCGACCCATTAAAGGATGTGTCAATCGTGAACACGACGGCTTGTGTGTTCGATTGGGTGCAGGATTTATACGACCAAGGTGCACGGAACTTTTTGATCCAAAATGTGAGCTTGCTGCTACCTTCGTTTTCAAACGCTCACAACCACGTATCCGCTATCCAAGATGACGCCGATGTGGCTTCTTCCAATGTACTCCCCCACGGGGTACGACACAAAATATTGGAATCAACCGCACAACCAATCAGAATGGAGCATATTCATTGCTGAGCTCGTCCGTGCTGGGAACGAACTCCAGGCGCTGCGCACAAAGTATATTGCTCCTAGTCGATTCCCTGGTGCACGTTTCGGTCAGTTCTCTTACATATCATAATTTAGTCATCTAACGAGTCCTCGCACGCAGGTATATTCGACGCTCATCGCTTGTTTAAAGACATGTATGAAAACCCTCAAGATTATCTTGTCGGCCCAACATACAATGTCACGGGAGTGATTCAAGCGTGCCGCTACCCTCCTGGAAATTCGACACTTGTATGCGAGACTCAGCCGCCCGCAGTTCGGGATTCGTACTTGTGGTAAGTTAGAACCAAACTTTAAATCTAAGGCGCTAGACTGACGGTGCTTACCAAGGTGGAACGAGTTGCACCCGAGTGAACAAGCGCACAGAGTTGTAGCCCAGAACGTACTGAAGGCATTAAGCGGCCAAGGTCCATTTGTACAGTGGTACGGTGCCAAGTGATGGAGGGCGGAAGCCTGGTTTCAGGCCTATGCAAATTGTTTAATTTTACTTGCTCAATGCACTCCATGCACTGAAAGGATCGTAAGGTTAGGCCAACCCTATCCACGAGCATATACCCAGGCGCAAGCTCGCCAAGGCTCCAGTTAAGCATCATTTCCTATTGCACTCTCGCGGTCCTACAGGACATCGTCCAGGCACAATACATTATTACAGACACTGGCAGACCACCGGGGCTAAACTAGGTATATACAAGGAACAGAGGCCGCGAACGGCATAAACATACGCAAAAAAATCCATCACGTAACCGAAATTCCGCGAGCACAAGCCGATAAACCGAAATTCCAATATCCTAGACGAACAAATGGATAGCCCTCAGATCGTTGTCCTGGACTGGCGCCTTACAGGCAGGACATGCGCTCCGGCCTTCGACGCAACTTCTACAAAAGACATGCCCGCATGGTGCGCTCGTCATGTTTTGCATTGGCCGCGAGCAGACCATGCACGGGGGTTCTATTGGTTGGTTTGAAAATGAGTGGGGCAGCGGAGGGGGAGAAGCAGGTGGGGTGGTCAAGGGTGTTGCAACGGTACGTGAGCTGAACACACTGGATGCGTGGGAACTAGTAGTGCGAGCGGTCCGGGGGGTACGCATAGGTATTTGCGCCTGAGAGAAATTATCACGCCGAGAGCTAAAACCAGGAGAAAAAGTAGAGTCGGAGTTGGATCGAGAATGAGATTGAGATTGAGGTTTGTAGCCGAGGGCACGTTCGAGGTCGAAAAGCGAGGCTTCGAGGTCGCGATTCAGGTATGCAGCCTCGGTTAAAAGTGTTACCGGCCGGGACTGTCGTAGTTTATGGGGGTCAGGGGCTAGGAGAATGGGGGAGAGGAGTTGGGTCGGGCTCAAGCATAGCGGAGGTGTGGGTGGTCTCGGAGCCTGGAGTATTGATGGCGGAGCTGGACGGGGTGTGTGAGGCTGCGCGTCCAAGTCGCGGACGACCATGAATTCTGAGATGGTGGGCAGACGCTGGCTCGTGGATTGAGACTCACGATTCACCACTCCGGCGTCCAGGTTCCGGATAGAGATTACACGCCCTGCATCGAGGTCGCGGATCTCGAGTATGATGTCTTCGTCCTCTTCGGTCAAGCCGATGGGCCCAGGCTGCGATACTCGCGAGCTTGAATCGCGGCGGGGTAGCGAGGAAGAGGTGGGGGGTGTGGGTTTAGATGCAGCCTGTGCAACGAGGGATTCTAAATAAGCCTTTAATGCCGGTTCAATCTGGTTAACCAGGTCTGGGGCTAGGCATAATGGGGGTACGAGTGGCGGGGTGCGTGGCGGAGGTGGAGGCGATACAGGGATGGGGGCACGAGAGGCCGGGAGGGATTGGGTGCTTGTCCGTGGTGTGGAATACGAGGAGGGGCCCTTGAACCGCGTAAACATCAGTTTAGAGCCAAGTCAGTGATCCCAGACTACTCACCGACACTGCGACCCCACTAACTCGCTTTGCTGCAGATAGGAAACCCATAAAACTAGCTCGGCTAGCCTCGCCCAAACTGGATGCGCTGCTGACACCAGGTGGTCGACTAGGGCCCGCACTTGAAGGACCTCCAGGACGTCGCGAGCTCAGTATGCGCAGCGGTCTCAGTCCAGCAACGGCTTGTCGTGCAGCAGCCGGGTCAGCTCCGACCGGTGCACCTGGGTACATGGCAAGATCGAGGGGCGAGAGGGGGGGTGCTTGTGCTGCTTGTTGAGTGGCTATGGGTTGTGGCCGCCACCCGGCGTGGCCATCCTCTGATGCAGAAGAAGAGGACGCAGAAGGAAGTGCGAGTTGTGGTACCCGAGTGAGAGGGGATGGCATGCCAGAGCTCGGGGAAGGGGCGGATGACGATTTCGTTTCAGCAATTTCAGGTGATATAGGAGTGCCCTTGTCGGCACCCGTTGGCAAGGCCAGTGTAGGGGCCGGGCGCAGCCACGGTGGGTCGTCATTGTAGGCCATTGCAGCGTTGAAGGCCAGAGCTGTAAAACAACGGTGTCTGTTTATCTATTGTTTGTGGGACACAATAAGGTTTTAAAGTTAGCCCAACTGACAGGCGAGTGTATTGCTCACTTCCAATTAATCAAAAAAGAATTATGAAGTATTTGCCATCCTATCTAGTCACTCTGCGCAGAGAAAAATGTCGTAGACGTCGTCGGGAGGAGGTCAGACGATGTTTGCTGTTTGGGAAACAGCCGGTAACGAGCTCCTGATTCACGTGACGTTCCCTGATCTGCGGTCCTCGGACCTCGAGGCTCAAGCGAAATGCGACTCCATATAATTTCACGCCCAGCACGCCCAGCCAATTGCAATTCACGAAATGATTAAAATGCTGATTCTGTACACCTAATTGCTACAAGGAACACCACGCCGTAAAAGTGTCCGTGGATAAATAATTGACATGTCATCGTAAACCCAAACAGTTCCCATCCCTTCGTATCAAACCTAATATCAACGCAGCGAGAACGGAGGTCGGACGACGACGCAGGCGTTCTTGAGCACTTGGTTATCCAGCCAAGATGTTAATAAGCTTCGTCCCCTCCCGGGATAGTCTCGAGCTGAGGTTGAGTGAGTCAGCAACAAACACTCAGGAGTGCCGTGACGACGTACCCTATCAAGGTCATTCAGGCTCTGGGCGATGATACTAAGCGACTTGCGCAGCTCAGCCTCGGAGATAACCAACGGGGGGGCAAACCGAATGCTGAAGTAATTATTAGTACCAGCCCAAGTACCAAGATTGTTGACTTACACGTTGACGTGCGTCGGCTTGGCCAGCACGCCTCGGCTCTTCAACAGGAGGCAGAGGTCCCACGCAGTCCGACCGCGGGTACTCTTGCTCTCATCGATGACGACGGCGTTGAGCAGACCCTTGCCACGCACAGTCTTGACGAGGGGAGAATGAAGATCTTGGATGGATTGACGGAAGATTTGACCGAGCGCTTCAGCCCGATCAGCGAGTTTCTCGTCGACGAGAACTTGGAGCGCCGCGATGGCAACGGCAGCGCCAAGGGGGTTGCTAAGGCGCTGTCAGTGCCGTGTTATCGTTCGCTGGGGGATTAGACTTACCCGCCGTATGTGCTACCATGCTCGCCGGGCTTGATGCACAGCATGATGCCCTTGTCTGCGAGCACAGCGCTGACAGGGTACACCCCACCAGAGAGGGCCTTTCCAAGGAGAACAATATCCGGGCGAACATTGTCGTGCTGGCATGCCAACATCTTGCCTGTGCGGCACAAACCCTGTGGGTAAGGTGAGTCGACTGATACACTCTCTAGGTAGCCAAAGCTTACTGTCTGAATTTCGTCACATATCAAAAGGACGTTGTGTTTCTTGCAAAGCGCATGAACTCGCTTGAGGTAACCAGCATCCGGGACAATGATACTATGGACACGGTTTTGAGTTTGCATATATATGCGCAGTGATTTGACTTACCCAGCTTCACCCTGGATGGGTTCGACGAGGAACGCAGCGACGTTCTTACCATGGGCCTCGAGCACCCTCTCGAGATCCTCGACGTTGTTGTATCTGATAGTGTGCATTTGGCCATTAATCTCGATGCTTGGCCCGACGTTCTGCAAGAACGGGCCGAATTCACGCCGAGAATCGGGATCGGTGGACATACTGAATTTAAGATAAGTGGATGGTGTGTGTGGCAGAAATGACACGGTAGATACCTGATAACACCCATGGTGCGCCCATGGAAGTTGTCCTTGGCGGCGAGCACAATCGCCTTTCCCTCGGGCACGTCCTTCTTCAAGTACGCCCACTTGCGAGCCAACTACAGGACAAGACACTCGTCAACAACTCCTTCAGATTCCAATACCTTCTCAGGCCATACCTTGATGCCAGTTTCAACGGCCTCAGCACCGGTGTTCATCGGCAACACCATGTCGTAGCCGAAGAGGTGGGTGACGTGTTCGGCAAATTTGCCGAATTGAGAGTTGTAGAACGCGCGGGATGAGAGGGTGACCCTCTGCGCCTGTTGAATAAGGGCGGCCACGATACGGGGGTGGCAATGCCCCTACAGTAATTTCGTTAGCTCCAAGCCTTTTCTGAGATGTCTGGGCAACGCACTTGGTTGACCGCACTAGCATCAAATGTTAGTTCAAGCACGGACGAATAGCGGCGTGACTCACGAATAGGCCGATAACATATCAATGTACTCGTTGCCTTCTGGGTCCCACACCCTGCGAATGATTATCAGTTATCCCACCCACCAGATCAGTCAGATCAGCTGGGAGCCGACTCACTTGGCACCGAGCGCACGGTCAAAGACGACGGGCAGCGGGTGGTAGCTAATTGCGAGATCTCAGCGACTGGCACGCGCAAGTACCGCACGATCGACACTCACTTGTGTGCGCTGTATTGGTGTTCCATGTCCACGAGCCTCTGAGAAGTGGTGACTTCGACATCGCCCTTTTTGCGGTTCGCAGTCGCCTGCTTCGTCACCGAGGACGATGTGTGGGCCGAGACTATCGGAGCAGTCGCAGTCGGTGCCATATTGATCGAGTAGAGCAACGGAGAGTTAAATTGAGTTTGCACGAGTTCTCGAAGAGGACGAGTCCGAATCGCTGGTTGATAGCGATAGTGGACTTATAGTTGGCTGCCCCGCACTTTGCTTCCGGAGGTGTCGGCCGACACGTGATGAGCTCCGTGAGCGTGATTGGATCATGTGGTGCAGCTAGGCGCGGCGAGCTTGGTTATTGAACTGCGACGGGCGGATCACGATGCAGTGGGGGCGCAGGTGGCACGCCTGTGTCGTAATCGTGTCACAAGTACGACCCAAAATAAAACCTGGGTATATGCTGCCGATGTTCCAGTGGATCTTGCACGTTTGAGTTTGATCTTCTAATTAGCTCAAACCATAGCGGCATCCCGAATACCTCTTCTGGGAATGCAAGTGGGTCGTGACATCCTCATTTGCTTCCCGAAAGCTGTCTGTCACGTGATGCATCAAGCAAAGTGGAGGTGTTGCGCTTCCCGCTACACGGGGTCTGATTCAGACCGCCTGAACATGATTGGATCCTGCGACACTCCACCGCAACCCACGTTTGCACCCCCTTGTCTCTTTGTTGCATCTCCAATGCGCAGTATCCTAGTTACGCGGTGGGTAGTCTCGGCAAGCGCTCGGAGCTTGCTGCATCGAGGTGATTGGCGAAGGCCACTGGTCCGAGTTCCAACCCATAAAAACCCGACGGCAGACGAAGTCGGAAATGATCTCAACCCCCTCCACCTCTAATTATGATTCAACCGGCTCCCGTTCACCGTGATGGGCAGCTGACTCACGGTTTCTGGGGCAACCATACATCCACGATTGATTGGTGCGAGGTACGTGTCACTCGCCGTCTACAAACTTCTTGCGTCCATACCCCCCCGATTCTAGGGCAATTATGTGCACAGCTGGTTTATCGCAGAAACGTACAACACGCTCTCTAATATACCTTTCATCGTTCTCGCGATCGTCGGAGCCGTCTCAGTCCTTCGCCCAGCAAAGCTCTCGAAACCCCTCCCTCATGCGCGACGTTTTGTTTTAATGCACGCACTACTCGCCTTGGTGGGCGCCGGGTCTTTCGTCTTCCACGCAACTCTAAAGTGGAGAGCCCAAGTCATGTTTGACGAAATGCCCATGCTGCTCGTCACCTGCGCTGCGTTATATTCAATACGGGTGCCCATTCGGCCCGAGACGCTCGGAACACTCGTCCTGGCTCGCAAGCCGGGCACAACTGCCGTTGCAAAGCCTGAAGATCGAGACTTTTGGCTACGTTTGCGGTGGCAAATTGGCACGCCCCTATTCGCGCTATGCACGTGTATCGTCTAGTGAGTGCGCATATATCCCCAAATAAGACGTGCTAACCCTTTTAATCTAGTCTGCGTCTTCCTCACCCTCTCATCCATCAGTTCACGTTTGCGTCCTTGATGTGCTGCAACGCGGCAATTGTCTTTGGGCTGCTCACTCATCCGAATCTTCGAGTCCCCCTCTCGCCCGTCCCCAAATCATCTACCTCAGGTTCGGCTCTGCCAGGTACAACTCCAACGGCGGGCGCTGTCGCTTTCCGCACTCTCGGCGCTGGACTTGCAATATTCCTCTCGGGATTTGCAATCTGGATTGCTGACAATATTCTCTGCGATAGTCTAAGTCATATACGCAGCGTGGCTACTGGGAGGGATGCTGGTCTTATTGGCATACTGACTCAAGGTCACGCGTGGTGGCATTTGCTCACTGGGCTCGGTGCAAACTGGCTAATCGTAGGGTTGACATGTGAGTTGCTCTAAAATCCGGGCTAGTTACGTTTCGCTGAGTTTGCTGCTCTGCTCTAGACCTCCGGCTCGCAGTTACCGATCCTCTGGCGTTCGAGATTGCACATTACTGGGGATTTGTACCATACGTCAGGTGGCGCAAGCAGAGCCCAGCCCCTACGAAATGAGGTAAATGGGTTAGATTGAACTATTTAACGCACCCCATAACCTTGGGTCAATGTGTTACAGGTACCCACGTACGAGTTTATGAACTTTTGGCTGAATTACCGTATACCATGTATTGTCGATTATGATACTTTTTTTTTTGCGCACGTAGCCTTGTTGAACAAATCGGTCATGGTGGGAATATAACAATTACGAGGGGGCGAGCGCCGCCACATAGTCCCACGTGATCGTAGATCATGTTGTTTTCGCCCACCACGACCCGATGGATGACCTCTACTCTGATTATGATCCGAAGAGTATTTCTGGACGTATGGATATAGCCTTTAGCACAGATTCTACACGTAGGATAACGCTACCTTTGCCGGACGATCTACAAACCTCCTTTCCCCCTGGTCTACCAAAATATGACCCCTCGGTCATGCCACATCCGACGTTCCACGAATTCAAGCATAAACCCACCTACGTTCCCCCATTCTCGTACTATATTTTGCGCGCATTACATCCTCATTATGCTTCCATATCTCCCCTCGAGGAACTTCTCAGCTCCCAGGTTTCAGCGGGGGTTACACGTGTGAATATCGTAGATAGCCTTCTCCCTCATGCAAAGCACGACATGGACTACGTGGATCCACCGACTTGGGCTATTCTGGTTCAAATTTTTCACGACTTGCCAGAACGATGTTTTAAATACACTCTAGCTTTGAACGACCCTCATCTCTCAACGCTCGCAACCATACCGAGCACGCCCAACTTTTCGATCGTTACCTTCTTGGATCTATCCCGTTGTAACGAGCTGCTGGATGGAAACATTAGTTTTCTCAAGGGGTTGACTTCGCTCTGCGTTTTCGACGCGTCTTATACCAGGTTAACCGATCAGGGGGTGAAGAATTTCAAGTCTACGCTGTTTCTCCGGGAACCTGGTCCAGCGTATCTTAGGTCTTGGAGCTTGAGGCAATGTGAAGGTGTCACAGCTAAAGCATTAGGGCCCCTCTTGGCCTTCCCCTTGTTGTGCGTGCTGGGTGAGTAGCATTTAGCTTGAGGATTATAGGCTCGGATTTTAATTCGAGAAGATCTTCGGGAGACATCGGTTCGACCATCACAACTCAAGGCAGCGTTCTGGCCCCAAAGCGCCCTGCTACCAGTTTTGGAGAATGTAGAATATTTTGCGCCGTACCCTCAATACAAGGTTCCCGAACTGCTCCAAAAACTCGAAAAATCTAGCTTTCTGCACTCTCAAAACGACTCCGAGGCTAAGGTGCCCTATGTGATTCACATTGACCGTGTTCGCCCTGAATCTTATGGCTACCGTTCATCTCGAGGTTCGGATCGGGTTTCGCGCATCGCGGAAAACGCATATCATGTTAGCTCGACATATGTGCAGCCGTCTGACAGGGAGGAAAGGAACCGGCCTAGATATGAGCGACCACAAGATCCGTGGAATGTTTGCGACGACGATTATTTTGCCTCTTACGCGTCCGAGGAGCTGGACAATGGCTTGCTGTCCGAGGACGAACAATTCAGCGATTCCGAAGATCTGCAGGGCATGGGTGAGGTTCGTTTTTTCACACAAGTACTCGGAATCCCGAGCTCACAGTCTTGCCAGGATGATTCTGATGGCAATCTAAGCGACACATCTTCCTCTGGAGACTCCCCCGATCCCATAATGTCTCGAGATGCATCTCCTCCGACGTACCAAGAGCCTATGCCATCTTCTCCAATTAGCACTCGCACCGTTCAGTCACCATCCCCTGCACCCAGTCTGCTTGCCGGTGGTCCGTCTCCAGAGTGGCCCACTGCATTACCCACCGGCCTGAATGAGCTGCCTCAAACTACTACTCACATGGCGGGCTCAGACGGTCAAGGGGACTCTCCCAACACTCAGAACTCGCTCCGCCTTACGCCAAATAGTGAAGATATCTTGGAACCCTCCGACGATGACTCGAGCGACGTCTTCCTGGACGATGTACTCAACCGCGAAAGCGAGAATGCCGCTCAGGTTATCCCTGGGTTCTTTAATTCACGCGCCGAAGCTGGTCTGGCTCCTCCAAAGCGGAAGCGTACCCGTCGGTATTCATCCGAGACTTCTAGGAGCTACGACTCCGAGGAAGAGAGCAAAAGGCAACGAACGAACCTCTCAAGTCTCGGGGATGTGAAACTCTTATTACTCCGAAGGCCCCCGCCATGGTCAACAGTTCAAAAGCTCATCGTTGCTAAACAAAAGATTAAAGCTTCTGTGGGACTTCAGTCTCGGGGTCAAGGTGGCACGGGCGAGTCCCCCCCAGCCCAATTGGCTCAGAAAAAAGTTATTCCAGATGGGGATAAGGCGATGTGGAATCTTATCCGGGCGTCGTCGACCAAAAAGCCCATACCTCCTTCAAGCAGTTCTGGCCCTACCCCGGCTGGCTCCCGCTCAGCAATTAATGCAAGCCAGGCATCTCGGCTTGCCACACCGCCGCAACCTTCACAGGCACAAGATAAGCCTGTTAGACGTACCACGATTGGCCGGCCTCCTAAAGCCCCGGGAACTGTTATTTGGGCACTGAAATGATAGTATTTTCATGATTGTCGCGCACAAATATACCCACATTGATTTTGTCTGTCTGAAGTGCATTTGACGCTGTGGTCTGCCTGTTGCATCTTCATATTTCCCCGCATATATACCCAAAGGTCCAGCCCTATCTTCTACGAAAAATAGCCGCCCGGATATTTGGCAAGTGATGTCACGATGCAGCCCTACAGATAACAGTTTGAGGTCATCGATAGGTCTTAAAACCATCTCGCAACTCGTACCGGGTCCCAGCCTTCCCCCTCGTACTTCTGATCACCATGGACGTGATACTCAAGAAATTCAACAAGTTCTTCGACCTCGAGCAACACCCCGAACTCTGGCATCTAATCCACCCCGAGAAATCTGATACCACTTTCCAAGTCGCGCTCAAGGGCGAAGCGTTGCTCAACAGCGCAAAATGGAACAAAGGGCTCGCCTTTACCCAAGAAGAGCGAAAGGCATTCAAGCTTGGGGGGCGCCTTCCGCACGCGGTGGCGACCCTCGAGCAACAATGTCAACGGGCCTACCTGCAAGTGAGTACAGCCCCAAGTCTTGAACGACCTACTAAGGGAGCGCACGTGCGATAGTTCTCTAGCAGAGAGACCCCTATTCTCAAGAACTCGTTCCTTCAAAGCCTTAAACAGCAGAACTGGGTCCTATACTACTCCCTTCTAGGCCGCCACCTGAAGGAGATGATCCCGATTATCTATACACCAACAGAGGTGGGCAACCCAGTAGATTGTTGAGAAATACACTATCCGAACATATTCCCGCAGGCTGAGGCGATTGCAAACTATTCTCGTCTGTTCCGCAAGAGCGAAGGATTGTTCCTTACGTGAGTCCCATGGCGTACTCAACCCATGCCTTGCACTAAAAACCCAAGTTGAATAGATACACCGAAGAGGCCGATATGGAGAAGGTTTACCTCGCTCAAACCCGCCATCGCGACGTTGACTTGGTTGTGGTGTCCGATGCCGAGGCGATCTTAGGGATTGGAGGTATGTCAAACGGCTATTTCCGGTGTTGAAGCTAATTTTTAAGGGTCATTTAGACCAAGGGGTTGGAGTGAGTGCAAGTAAAGACATTCATACGATGTGTCCTCTAACGACCACATTCGTCCTTTTGCTAGGGGATTGGGGTATGGGGTTATTTTAAGCGTATATATACATACAATGCTGACCAAGTTCGGCTGCTTAGATTTCGACCGCGAAGGCTACCATATACTCGTAGGTTATACACATCAGATATTACCTTCTTCTCCCTCTGGACTGAAATCTTGTCAGCCTGATTGGCGGCATAGACCCCTCCAAGGCCTTGAGTGTCACACTAGATGTCGGAACCGACAACAAAGACCTCCTCGAGGATGATCTTTACGTTGTAAGTTTCTCGCTAGGGTGCTTTGTTACATTGGCTGAAATCCCACTCAAACAGGGTTGGCAACACAAACGTGTTCGTGGTCAGGATTACGATCGATTCGTGGATAAGTATGACAGCGCCACGCATATATCGATCTGATACTCATAGATACGCTTTCCTCCAGGTTCGTCCAACTGGTTCGCAAATACCATCCTCATTCACTACTTCACTTCGAAGATTTTGGTGAGTATTCTCAACTCACCTCTACACAACTCTGAGTCCATTCTATGCGGTCAGGGTTGACGAACGCCCAACGCCTCCTTGAACTTTACCATGATAAACACGCTGTGTTCAACGATGATGTGTTAGTATTCAATCACTAGTATATGTCACGATACATAGCTGACTACGCATTACGCACCCAGCCAAGGTACTGGAGCTGTTACACTGGCATGTTTGATGGCTGCAGTCGGGGTGACAAAGTCCAGGTTGTCTGACCAGCGAATTGTCGTGTTCGGCGCGGGCACCGCTGGCCTTGGTATTACTCGTCAAATCCGAGATGCCATGGTCGCCATCGACCAGACCCCTCGCGAGGAGGCCAACAAGAAATTCTACCTAATTGATAAGCAAGGTCTCGTCAAGGCGAGTGTGCAAGGTGGTGTCCGACAAGGCCTCGAAGAATTCACAAGAAGCGACGACGAATGGGCGGGCATCGGGACTTTATCCCATGTCGAGCTCCTGGATGTTGTCAAGAAAGTCCAACCTACTGTTCTAATTGGTAAAGATTTGCCCCCAAATAGTTGCTACAACAAGATAAACATTCCTATTTATAGGGTGCTCGACCAAGGGTGGTGCTTTCACGGAGGATGTTGTCCGTGAAATGGGAAAGCACGTCGAACGTCCGATCATATTCCCACTCTCCAATCCGAGTCGCCTTGTCGAAGTTGATCCCAAAGACGCAAACGATTGGACCGAAGGGCGTGCTTTGTTGGCGACTGGGTCGCCATTCCCTCCTGCTAAGATGCCAAGCGGGAAAGACTATATGTACGTTCGCCTCAAATGCCCGCAGAATCCTAGAATCATAATGTTTGATCCTAGCATCGCGGAGTGCAACAACGCCTTGATCTACCCAGGATTAGGGCTCGGGGCCATCATCAGCCAATCCCGAACCATGAGTGACACTATGCTGTTGGCTGGGACTCAGGCACTAGCTTCACTCGCGCCGGCTCTCAAAGACCCCGATCAAGCGCTGCTCCCTGACTTCCAGGGTACGTGCCGTTGCTCTCAAGAGTTCTACGAACTGAAAATATGATCTCGTATAGATGCTAAACGCGCAAACTTTGAGGTGGCTGTTGCTGTCGCTGGGCAGGCAATTGAGGAGGGCTCGGCGGGGGTCAAATGGGGCAAGGGCGAGGTGCGTGAAAGGGTCAAAGCCAAACAGTGGGAAGCAATATATGGAAAATACGAGTACGATCCCAAAGGAGAAGTTTAATCGTGAGCGGAGTGAACCAAGGTACCCGCGTCTTAATATGTGCATAGTGTAATGAAACCACAATTGATTTGGCGGCTTTGCGTTTAATCTGAGAATAGCTTGTGAAAACCTATTGCATGCTATATGCGCTGTAGTCGACCTGCCGCGTTCGTTAGCACAACTTATAAAACAAGTTCTACTAACCAGGCGCTGATTGCTTGCCTGATTGGTTCCTTATAGCGGTTGCTGGTTGGTTAAAAAGCAGTAGGCCCCCTCGGCGGATTGAGGGGTTGACACGTCAGGTGTTCCTTCGTTATCTAACGTGTCCGGGGCTTCGCAGTGCTTGGGCGTCTTAGTGTGGGGTACCTTGCCCAGGTGTTAACGATTACCCGGGATCTCTAAGTTCTGCAAGAATAGTAAGTCCAGCGCGAATGTCACTCTCAAACAGACCCTTGCCATGACTGAAGAAATCTAGTTCATACCTGGCAGGCTTGCAGGCTTTTCTGAACGGACCCAGATACCAACATTCGAGCTGCTCAAATTAGCATGAGTTGCAACCTCAGAGCCAGCCCCGCCTAGAAGTGCGTTGGCATGTGCCCAGATGCTAAAGCAGAGCACAGTACGGGTGCCCCATTGGGAAGTACGCCTGAAGCCACGGAGATCTTGGAAGGGATTACTGCCGAACAGCATAGCAGGGCCTCAAGCATGGCAAACACCTCGATACCTTTGAGCGGACACGGCCAGGCGAACTGGCCGATGAATGGTTATCACTCTGCTAGGGCAACTAGGGAGGGGTGCAGCGCGAATAGGGTAATTGGTTTATCAGCCATGATATTTCATTTATCGTCGGCTAAACCGAGTTACCACAGCGATGTACTAGCAGAGCGCTTAAAGCAAGCATGAGCCACGGACGGCACTAAGCAGCAAAATCGGGTGACCAAACGTGCTGGATCAAGGCTGAACATCGTCTAGTTGCCGAGATGGAAGGAATTTGCACACACGAGCGGCCTGCCTCCGGAAGACGGTGCCCCAAATTGCAACAAGTCGGTAGCCAAACCTTAAGTACCCCGGGATCTAAGCGCTCAGAAAAGCAGCCAATAGACAAGTCCAGACCCCACGGATAAGCCGGGTAAACGTGTAATATACTTTTGGGGAACTAGGTCCACAACTCAAGAGCGAGCTGAGGAATAGCGCCTAAAAGGATCACGGAGACTGCAAATCGAACTTGAGGCCGAGTTGCATGGTTTCGGCAGATTTAAACCGAGCCACGTCAGTTCCCCGTATCGCTAGGCTATTGACTAATATGAGTCGTTGGCTCCAAGGGGGAGAGAGTGGCACAACATGTGATCTTGATCGGGTGAGATCATGATAAGCGCCAGGCATCAAGACCACACATGCCGAGTTTATTTCTCTAATGGTCGTATGCGAATAGTCTGTCGTTTCACCGGAACCATAAGACCGGCGCAGTTGTCCCAAAGCTCTCAGCCCTGTACGCATCACAACGAAAAAACTGTTGATAAGGACCAAATTACATATGCAAGAAAAAAACGAGGAAAGATCACAGATGTCGGGCGCCTACTTCTTGAGCGTGCCAATCACTGCCTCGGGCGCATACCGGGGGATGACCTTGGGGTCGTGCAGCATATTGAACTCCTCGGTCGCATCGCGCCCGGCGTAGAGCAGGATCGCCTTCTCTCCTCCAGGGTGGTCAGGAAGGAACTGGAAGCAAACGAGCTTTAATACGGCAGCGAAAGAAATGCAAGTATGGGTCAACTCACTTTGGTGACGTCAAGGACCTGGCCGTCGATGATAACCCAGCAGTCATCCTTCTTGTTGTGCTTCGCGACCTCCTCGATGGTATAGCTGCCTGCCTTCTTCTCCGGGGCGGCTGCCTCCTTTGCCTTGCCAGCGTCAATTGAAGGCGGGGCGGACGATGCCTTCTGGCCACTAGCTTTGGAGCTGCTAGCCACAGAAGTTTGCGGCTGCCCGCCCCAAGAAACCTCCATAACGATCTTGTTCGCGGCCTCGTCGACGGACACGGTGGTCTGCATGAGGTGGCCCTTGACAGCGCCGAGACGGCTGGCGGCGCTGCTACCAGAAGCGCCCTGGCCGAGCAGGTAGGCGGCAGCAGAGTCACCCGAGACACGGCCAAACACGACACATCCGAGGAGAGACGAGCCTCCAAGACGGTTCGCACCGTGGACACCGCCGGCGACCTCACCAGCGGCGAAGAGACCAGGGATAGGCTTGCCAGAGTCGGAGAGAACTCGCGACTCGGGGTCGATGTTAAGACCACCTACAACCAACCGTCAGGTCCGATGTGAGAAAGATAGCTGATGCAAGCCCATACCCATAGTGTAGTGGAGAACAGGAGTCATGTGGGCGACGTGGAAGTAGTCGTTCATCTTGAGCTCGCCACCATGGAAAAACTTCTTGCCAAAGGGATCCTTCTTGGCCTTTACACCCACGTTGTACTTGTCAAAGGTCGCCTTGATGACCTCGGGCTTGAGACCCATCTCCTTCGCAAGCGCCTCGCCAGATTCAATGCGCTTCATGAGACCACGACCGACATAATGCTTGCAGTGCCACTCGATCTCTTGCGAGGCTTGACCGTTGAGGATAAGCCGGATGGGGTACTAGAAATAGATGAGCATAAAATGCCGAGTGTATCGATATCAACGTACCTTCTTGTTCTCCCAGATACGGCCAGTAACGTAGTCACGGTGGCCGAGCTCATCGGCGAAACGCTGACCCTCGGCGTCGAGCAGCAGACCGCCGACACCACGCAGAGCCTCAGCGGCCAGGAACTTGACCTTGGCCTCTGGATCCTTAGGATCTACGAGCCCAGTGGGGTGAACCTGGACTTTTTCGAGGTCGATGGCTTTGGCTCCGATAGCCATAGCAAGCTTTTGGCCATCACCAGTGCAGTGGTCGCCGTTAGTGGTGGGAAGATCCCAGAGCTCTGGACGGTACTTCTTGAGAAGGCTAAACATTGGTCATGAGCAAATACTCCGGCCCGGGATGAATGAGTGACGTACGAGTCCTCAGTAAAGTCGGCAGCATAACCACCAGTAGCGAGGATAACGGGGCCATACACCTCTTGAACCTCGCCGTCCTTCTCATAAGCGACGCCAACCACGGCTTCGCCCTCCTTCAATAGGCGAGTGACACGCGCCTTCTTGAAGATCTTGACACGATCAGGTTGAGAGACCGTGAGGTCCTCGAGACGCTCCAGTTGGGCATAGGTGATAACCATACCCGGGAACTGGGCGCCGCCACGATGCGTGCGCGGCTGGGAGTGGCCGCCGAGGCGGGAGACCTTGGACAAATCGAGCTGGAACTTTTCTTGCAGCCAGTTGACGGCATCGCCAGAGCGGTGCGTCAGCACGTGGATAAGGTCATCTCGCGCAAGGTCGCGAGCCTAGAATCCAAGTGTAAGCGGTGCGAAGCGACGGCTGGGTCGTTGGTGGCATACCGATTTCTTAGTGTCCTCAAAGAAGATCTTGGCCGAGTCGGGGACGCCTTGCTCTTGCTGAGTGGTGGTGCCCGCACCGTTGATACCAGATGTAGCTTTGGTCGAGTTGCCTCCCATGAAGCTACGAGATCGAGAGATGAGTATGTGGGGTATGTGGGGAAATGCGACAACTCACCCTTGCTTGTCGAGCAACAGCACGCTTGCGCCACGCTCGAGCAGAGTGTGGGCAGCAGAGAGACCGGCGAGACCGCCTCCGACGACAATAACCTGGTTGGACATGGTGCAGAGATGTGTGATGGTGGTGGGGAAGAGTACTTTGCCTCACACCCACCAGGCCGGCCTAAAGTAGCCATTTGTGCCGGTTCCACACGTGATTGTGGGTTGTGCATGTGATTTCGACTCGGTCAGTGGCCCAATCGCCTCTTGCTGAATTCCGGCCGTACTGTTCTCACCCTCCTGGCGCAAACGGCAGCCGGCTGAACTTGCCGTGCAGTTGCCGAGCTGCCACGAGTCCCGGTTCTCGATCTGCATACACCCCAAGCAGTATAGTCTGGAGTGGACCATTTCGACTTGGTGACTTAACCCGAGGGTAACATTACGCAAATTAACAAACAACGGCTACATCCTCGCGAAACCCGGCTAAATTTCAGGCTGAATGTTGCGCAAATTGTTGCTTGAACTGCATGATTGCACACCAAAATATCACGGTACCTCCGCGAGACAATATTCGTAGGTAAATGCACCAAACTGAACACAGACCGGACCCGATTCCGATTATTCATGCGATGAGATGAAATGCTGAAGGGTGTAGCTTCAATCAAGGTCGAAAGCTGATACAACGCTGGGACTACGAGGGTGGTCCGTCAAGCAAGGTTTACACGAATCATGATTGCCTTACTTGTAACCACAATAGCCATCATAACGCTGGATCCGCCGCACTCGCTGTACTGGATGCCCCAGTTTTTCTGTTTCGGAAAGCCGCCGTTCCCTTGAATAGTTTACCCTCTGGTATAAGGTTTGCCTTTAAATCGTGGACATTATTCCAACGAAGATCGAGGACACCGCGCGCATCTCACCTGCTCAAGCAGCCTCGCAACAGTCGGGCTCGGCTGTGCCCCGACACCCAACCAGTATCGTATCCTATCGGCATCCCAAGTAATGCGTTTCTCCATCACACTTGGCTCATCTGGCCGGGGCTGAGGAATCGGATCGTACTCTCCCAACTTTTCGATAGGTTTCGCATCCCTTGCTTTGCGAGTGTTTATCACGACAACATGGAAGAATGGCCTGTTTCGCTGGCCGTGGAGAGCGAGCCTAAGACGAACGACCGACATCGAGCGCGAAAGGAAGAATTCGAGAGATCACATGACATGCTCCCAGGACGACAAACCGGGTAATCGGTTATGCCCGGGATTCACAATGTCATCTGAGCTTTTGAGCCTGGCTTGACACCCGTATCCCGTGTTGTCCCGTAAGTCTGTCGGGAATGCTATATTAGTCCCAGTAGCTGAACTGGACAATCCAGCCAACCCCCTTCCACCATGTCCGACTCCGCTGCTGACACCCAAGCGACCCAGAAACCCCAGACGACGTCCCACCTCGTCTCGTTCTTGTCAGGCGGTGTTGGTGGTATCTCGGCCGTGTTAGTTGGTGCGTAGGCTCCGAAGCTGCGAGGATATTGGTCTAAGCAGGTAGAACGTCTAGGCCACCCCTTTGATCTCACTAAAACGCGGTTACAAACTGCGCCGGCGGGGACCTACACCGGTGCGCTGGATGTTGTGAAGAGGACACTCGCCAGGGATGGCGTCAGGGGGTACGCCGTTAAACTCGAAGCCTAGGCTCGCCATTTCACACCGTATGCATATAGACTTTATCGTGGCATGGGTCCCCCACTGGCGGGCGTAACCCCAATCTTCGCCATTTCTTTCTGGGGGTACGACCTTGGCAAAAAGATAGTGTATTCGGGTAAGCCTAGTCGCTTCTTCGCCAAAAATTTGGCTTGACGCGCTGCTTTCTAGCAACCCCCGATCGTAAATCTCCAGTGCTTGGTCTCGGCGAACTCGCGTTTGCGGGATTTTTCAGTGCTATTCCGACAACGCTGGTCGCGGGGCCTGCCGAGCGAGTCAAGGTATTACTCCAGATCCAGGGTCAGGGTGCTCAAGTGAGTACCGAATGGTTCACTCGTTTCTTGTCGCTCATCCATTCGTTTGAAAATTTAGTCCAAATACAGCGGCCCAACCGATGTCGTCCGGCAACTGTATAGGGAGGGTGGCCTTCGGAGCATTTTCCGAGGGACTGTTGCGACGCTCGCCCGCGACGGTCCAGGAAGCGCAGCGTGAGCCCATTGAATTGTCTCTTCCAAGTGCAGCCGTCTGACCCTGGTACCAGGTACTTTGTGGCGTATGAGGTTGCCAAGAAGAAGCTCACGCCGGCTGGCTCGGATCCGGCTCAGCTGAACCTTGGCGCTGTCGTCCTTGCTGGTGGTCTCGCAGGAGTCGCCATGTGGAGTATCGCTATTCCTCCTGATGTGAGTGGGTCCATGAATGCACCGGCTACACACTGGCTCACATGTGAACCTAGGTTATTAAATCCCGCCTGCAATCGGCACCTCACGGAACATACACTGGGTTCATAGATTGTGTTCAGAAGACTATTGCAAAGGATGGTCCCAAGGCGCTGTGGAAAGGTTTCGGGCCAGCCATGGCAAGGGTACGTCCATTCAGCCTCTATCGTACATTCCATCCGTGTATTGAACTATAGCGCAGGCGTTCCCGGCCAATGCGGCAACTTTCGTGAGTGCATTTCCCCACCTGATGTATGCTTCAGTATCTGATGTGCGTTGCAGCTTGGCGTTGAAGCGTCGAAGAAGCTGTTTGAAGGAACATTGTAGAGGAGCGGTGTATTTATCATAGCTATATCAATATAGATTCATGAATCAAGCATTAAGCTATCACATTTACCGCAATCCTTGGCTATGTTATGCTGAGATTTTACTGATCTTCCATCTTCGCGCAGCCATGATTTATATGCCCAAGTAAACCAGGTTTAGTTGTGGTGATATCTGTAGCGTTCACAAATGGGAGGTCCAGACCACGACACTTTACAGTGGGAGACAACTTAAATATTGCAGGACCCGGGACGGATGTAGGTTTCTGTTTGGTTGCGCTTGGATTCGCTCCTATTGTTGTCTCGGATGTTTCCAATTACTCCTGCATGTTTCCCCGTCGCTTTTCAATAGTAATTTAAACTAGCATACCTAGAATTATTCTAAGTTGATTCCTCTCAGGTAGACGAGCTCCGTTTTCTCCCCGTCTTTAATACTGGACTCTGTCCGTTTCGATAGGTGCCATCATACCCCGGTGGCACATTTCAACAGAATCTTAGGCTTCATATCCTTGTTTATCCTTTTTGTTGCGAGCTATTGCGTGGCTATTGTGTGGCAAGCTGGTCACATTGTAAGCACGTGATGTACCGCCACCTGAACTGCTTCTTCGCTCGTCCTCCGCCAACCCGTATCTTCTGGCTTGTATATATCCGCAGCTCCCTTCATTAGCATCCTACGAGCTATAATGGCTTCATCTAGTGAGTCGGAACTTTGTCTTTCTTTCTTTCGCTGACAGCCGTCTCACAGATGTTGGCAAGCTCTCCAGGGAAGAGTTCCGCCGTCAGAAGGACTTGGACGCAGCGCGTAAGGCTGGTACTGCACCGGCCGAGGTCGACGCTGATGGTCGTGCAATAAATCCGCATATTCCTCGTGAGTATATTTCTTACTTCTCAAAGTCCTCGCTGCTCACCGTCTCGCAGAGTACATCTCCAAGGCTCCATGGTATCTTGACACTGGCGCACCCTCACTGGCGCATCAGCGTCGTCCAGACTATGACCCATCGGCCTCTAAGCTCAACGACTGGTACGACCGGGGGGCCAAGGCTGGTCCAGCCGCAACCAAATACCGCAAGGGGGCATGCGAAAACTGTGGCGCAATGACGCACAAGCGGCAAGACTGTCTCGAACGGCCGCGCAAGAAGGGTGCCAAATACACAAACGAGGATATTGCTGCGGACGAGGTGATACAGGATATCCAGGCCGGGTATGATGCGAAGCGGGATAGGTGGAATGGGTACGATCCAGCAGAGCACGGCAAGATATACGAGGAGTATGCGGCGATCGAACAGGCGCGGCAGAAATTACGTGAGGAGCAGATTGATAGCCAGACTGATGCGGCGGTGCGGAAGGTGGCCAAGGCGGGTGGGGGTGGGAATGATGAGTTTGGGTCGAGTGACGAGGAGGATGAAGACGAGGACAAGTACGCGGATGCTGCGGACGCTGTGGGCCAGAAACTAGATGCGAAGACCCGTATTACGGTTCGCAACCTGCGTATTCGTGAAGATACTGCCAAGTATCTCATCAACCTCGACCCGTCGAGTGCGTACTATGACCCCAAAACGCGCTCGATGCGTGACAACCCAAGCAGAAACGTCGACCCGGAGGATGTGAGTGTTTCTGCTGTGCGATATTTTTAGTTGACTCAGTTTTTAGGCAAAATTCGCTGGTGATAATTTCCTGCGTAGCTCGGGCGAGTCGACGGAAGTCCAGAAACTTCAACTATTCGCCTGGCAATCTGCCGCCCGTGGCAACGACGTCCATCTCAACGCCAACCCAACGCAGGGAGAGATTCTCCATCAACAGTTCAAGGACAAGAAGGAGAAACTCAAGACGACGAGCCAAGTTGGGATTTTGGCCAAGTATGGTGGAGAGGAATATCTCGAAAAGGCTCCCAAAGAGCTGCTTGCTGGTCAAACCGAGGACTATGTGGAGTACTCGCGAACGGGCCAGGTCATCAAGGGGCGAGAACGAGCCAAGGCAAAGTCAAAATACGACGAAGATGGTGAATTGACTCTATTTCCATTTATAGACATACTTATGCCTTTACTAGTTCTTGTGAACAACCACGCGGCCATATGGGGATCTTGGTACTCGATCTCCTCCGGCCAGTGGGGATATGCGTGTTGCCATTCGACACTGCACGGGTCCTATTGTTCAGGCGAGGCAGGAATCGAGGCCGCCGAGGCTGCAAGTGCAAGGAAACTGCTGAACCCTCCCAAAACACTCCTTGAAACCAATACCGAATCGGCAAAAGGCAAAGAGAAAGCCAAGGGCAACGCGGCAGACGACTCTAACCCCTTCAAGAAGCAACTAGGCGACACGAACGTTGCCCTCGACCGGCAAAAGCTCCAGCAAGCGCTTGCAGAGGAGAAGAAACGGAAAAAGGGCGAGTTGGACGACGCGGGTGGGGACAAGCGACGAAAGTTCGGCAGCAGTGGGGGCAGCCACGACGTGACTGAGGAGGAGCTGGGTGCGTTTTGCTTTTTGCCCAACGTGCTTGACGAAACTGATATATTGCTTTGCAGAGGCGTACCGAATGCAACGATCCAACTACGACGACCCAATGGCGAATTACAAGGACACCGAAATCTAATCTTGCGCTATCATTTGTATCTTTGTATGATTGATATCAGCCATGTTTACCCAGTGTTGTTCACTTGTCACGAGCGAATTTGCAACGTTCAATGTTTGTTTTTCCTGCGCACCTCAACCGTGCGGCGGCGTTTCTTGCTCATGACCCCGACTCTGCACATCCTCACGCTCTAACTCGGACGAATCCTTGCATGCACTCATGTCTTCCATGTTTCGAAAAAAGGCGGCGAGCAAGAAAAGCGTCGACGCGTACAGCGATTCTAACGACTCGGAAAGCGACGCTGGTACCACCCAGATCTCCGTTGTAACTAGTCGCACTGCTGAACCCTCAAAGCCTCCAACTCCCACTGAAACGAAGAGCCCTCCGCGACGCGAGCCTATGTCGAGCGAGTTATGGACGGTCATCATCGGCATCCTTCTTGGCGTTGTCGGGCGCCTGCTATACGCCAAGTTTGGCGGAATTGGATTTCTCTCAGAGACGATAGATGCTGCCGACGACAGCCTGTGGGCGACTCTATTGCGCGACCTGGAAACACAAGTGAATGAGTTTAGTTGCTAAAAGCTATCGTTGTTGTTGTAAACTCATGGGTAACAGGACGGAACTATAGGTGCCGTTGTTATTGGAGCATGGGAAGGTGTCTTGCTGCATCAAGTTATGCGACTCAGTGCGCGTGCGGCGGCGGGTGTGTTTGCAGGTCTGGCCGGACGGTTGCTCTTGGACCTTGCTTCGGCGACTCCTGGCCAGGCGGTGAAGTTTACTGCAAGCTTGCTAGGCATCTGTGAGCGAATTAGCAATGCGCAATAGGCTGTCACTTACATTTTGGTTGTGCAGCACTCGGCATGCTATTGTCAGAAGTTGTTCGAGGGGTGTTTGACGAAAAGGATCACTGGGAAGACCGCAAAGTAACGCACTATCGTAGCCGCTCGCGCCGCCTGCGAAAGTCTTCTGGCCGAAGGCGACGGACAACCTCGGGTGAGACGCTTGAAGACCCCGATGCAACAGACGACCCGCGCTCTGTTGCGCCATCGACCGCAGTCGTGAGCACACGAGGTGCACGTAGTGACTATGAACGACCTAGACGGCGGGCACTCTCGGATCGTGACGCCCGGAGCAGAACAGAGACTGTCGTTCGTGTGGCCTCGCCTCTTCCGTCGGTGCTGACTGGGGACCTAGAGGCTGAGATTGCGGAGCTCAGGCGACAGGCGAGCGTTGCTGCTGGTCAACAGCGCAAGTACCAAGAAGCAAGTGGTGGTAGAGGTCATCGATCGTGATGCAGTGGCGCTGATTGCTTTTGGTATGACGCAGGAACAAAAATACGAGTATGCCCAAGGAAATGGTGCTCGCGCTCTTCAACTGACCTGTAAGTTTTTCCCCCTCGACTCCTCGAGCCTTGATATAGCCTTGCGATCCAGGGGAGGTTAAACGCTATGAGGCTTTAGCCGAGAGTTTAACTCGGCAGGTGGGAGACAAGATAGTGGAAGGTGCGTTCCTGATCCTCTGTTGCTTTCTATCGCCGCTTTTCCCGCTTTCCCGTACATCGTTCTGCGTGACCTTCATTGAGCCCAGAATCAGGATAGATTGACCGTGTTGATACCTTTTTTAATAGCACATCGACGAGCGGTGGAAAAAGAGCTCGCTACGCCACTCCCAGCCGCACGCCCCATAACCCCCGGCCATCGGGCAGGATCATCGTCCCGGCCAGGGGGGTACTACTCGGAGAACGACGCGCTGCGAAACCCAAATCCGGTTCGCGTAACTGTTTCAGCAGGGGGAAAGACGTACGAGATGACGGCGGATGAGGAAGAGGTGGAGATTGGGCCTAACTTGCGCGTACGCACGAGGCAGTGAGTAGCCACAGGCGGGCACTTTTTCCAACGCCCGCTCGACTGCCCGTGTCGTATATCTGACGCCACGTTGCATTGATTCAGTGTTTACCAGCCACAGACGACCCCTCAGCCACAAGAACCAACCTCCCACGCGGCCGCAGCACCTGCGTCTGGTCGATCTACACCGACCCGGACGCCTGTGGCGACGGCGACATCCGCGTCAGCTCATGCCCGGCCACCCAGGTCAGTCCCACGCTCCAAACTGAGCAACTTTGCCCAATCCATAGGTGGTACAGATGAGGACATGCGCTCAGTTTCGGTCGGATCGAAATCGCGGACTAGGAGTGGACGGGGAAGCGAATGATGCAAACACGATTGAACGTCATGACTTGAGATCCCAAGATGCATTTGGACTAGTGTTTCAACCACATAAATAGGAATCTGCTATTTTCTCGCTATGCTCGACGACTTGGTACATAGTTTTTTCTTGTATACTGCTTTGGATTTGCTTTCATCCTGTTGTGAGCCACAATGTTATACGATCAATCAAGTCCATGCAATGAGGTTTATGAAATCGCAAGCCACTGTATGCACATCGCCTGTCGAAGGTCGTTGGCCACGGTGGCTAATGTATTTGAGAGCATCTCCGTTGGGCGGTTAAAGGCAACCCCCGAGTTTCAGCACGAGTTGGGATGAAATTTCGCATATATCGCACACTTTATTTCGTCCGCCGATACTCTAACAAATTCTCGCGCCCCTGGACCGGTGGAATGTCTAGACCGTGCGAATAATCTATCAGATGCGAGACATATATGCGCACACGTGGATTGTCGGTGCGCTCCTCCTTGTTTCGCGCGGCGGCGCGGGAAGTATGCGCTTTGTCCGTGATCACGTCGGGCAGAAATGTGTGGGCGGGGAGAGTTGGATCGGCTGTACGTCTGGATCGTGGGATTGGGAATGCACATTGCAGAGACCGAGCGGAGCAAGGGTATAGGTGCAGTTGACAGCCTTGCAGCCAGATATGGGCGTGCGGTGCCCCGACAGAGCTGGTGCGCGCAGCCGGCATTGAAGCATATACGCATATTCCCTGAGCTCTAGGCACTGGCCACTCATACGGCGATGGGACCAAGCCGGGAGGAGAAAATGACGCACCCTCAAAGCATATGGCAAATAGCTGCTCGGGGGTTCTGCGGAAAAGGTGGGCATGAAGTATTAGCGCGCGGCGGACGGGCGAAAAGGCTGCAGCTTTGTAGTGCATATGGCAGCAGTTGACCGGGCACCGGGGATTGGCTGACAGTCGGGTGATAGGCGGTGGGAACTGGCGAGGTTAATGCACGCTGTTGGCAAGGGAATAAAGAGGATGAGCAGTGGTAATTGCCGGCAGAGAAATGCTGGGCAATGACAGGCGAGTAGAAGCGGAATTTCAACCGGGTTGGTGAACGGTCGTCGGGGACGCAAGTGGGGACCGCAACGTCGTGCTGCCAGCGCGCAGCAGGGTTCGAGTGCACCGAGCGAGTCTGCAGACGCTCGACCTCGGGCAAGTCAAGCAAACCGCGCGCAATCATGATTTGTGCAAGAGCAGATTGATCAGATAAGCAACTGATTTGATTGCAACTAATTAAGTCTAGAGGCAAAAGGCTGACAAGGTACCGACGCTGTGCGCTGTCAGCCCCTTTCTTCCCCCGCGCCTGATTGATTGCGTGGTGTGCGCTTATCTGGATCACCCGATCGATCCCCGTCCCCTCTGGCGCATTAGGCAACTCGGGCTCGAGTTCTCAAATGGACATCCGGGACTGGTTGGGGCATTCCCATGCGTGGTCGGATGCACCGGCAAGTTGACTGCTGTCGCCGGCTCCGCAGGTGGCGACTGTCAGTCGGAGGAATCGGCGGATGGGTTGGTCGCAATAAAGCCAGTTTCAGACGGGGTGATACGGGGTGATTGTGTTGATCATTGATTCTCGATGGAGCCCTGGCACTGCAGAGTTTGGTGACATCAGTTGTGGATCACCCGGCCTATAACACCGCCCGCCCCGGTCCAGCGCTCCCCGACCTCCCCCATCCCTCTATGTCCTCCACGCCTGTCGGGGGCCGTTCCGACCGTCCCTCGCCTGCCACCCTCGCCGCCGCCACTGCCCAGCAGGCTGCCGACGTCATGCCCCGCGAGACCGCGCTCCAGGACGGCGTGTTGCTCGTGCTCTCGTACGAGGGCGACAACATCTTTGTCCTCTCCAATTCGTCCTACGAGGTCCGTAATCCCCGATGACGTGGACAAGGCATTTACTTATTTACCTTTGCCTTTGCATTTACATTTTTCCTAGCACGTGCTCGATTCTGCACTCGCCCACTTCACTCTCCGCAATGTCGACCGAACGCGTATTCGCCTTGCCCTCCAGACTACTATTGGGACCAGCGAGACGCTCGTGTACATCACCCCCGATACCTGGCCCGCGGTCGCCTCGCGAGCCAAGGTCATCACCGTGCTCGTCCAGCCCCCGCCGTCTACGCCCTCCCAGTCGAGCCCGAACCCGCCTGCGAAACCCACCCCGTCGGCCACCCACCGCGTTGCGTCGCCCGTGCGGGAGTCTGAACCGACGAGCTGGCCCGGCAGCCCGCGCCCAAGCACCTCATGGCACCCTGCCTATCCGGCTTCAGTCGCATATCCCCTGCCTGCCCCGCCAGCCTCGAGTCCCACCCGGGGGACCGCGCCGCGCTCACTCGCCCACTCGCGCCAGCACTCCCAGTCTGCGGCCACCGCGTCGGCTTCGGCGCCGCATTACCCCTATGCTCACATGCACTATTTCCCAGCCCCCCCGAGCGCGGTCTCGCCCACGACCGACCTTTCGTTTATTGGGGTGCGTCCGCTGACAGAGGCAGAACTCAAGCAGGAACGTCCGAGTCATGCCGTGCCGGCCAAGCGTCACTGGGAACAGGCAGAGCATGCAGCCTCGGACGAACGCGCCTCGTACCCCCGCCCCCCGCCCGAGACATCTGGAGGATCCGAGAGTGCGCGCTCGCGCGAGTTGGCCGGGTCGAGCCAGCCCGACGAGTCGCGCAAGCCAAAGAGGGTGAGCCTGAATGCGTTGCGCGTCCAGACCTCGAGGCTGACTCCGACGCCAGGCGCGGGCATGGAACCCGCCAGACCACCAGTACTCGTGCAGGCGTTGCCAGCGAACAGACTCGCCGGCCTGGAGAAAGGTGCGTTTGCCGATTTGCATTCTTCCGCCTCCCACGTTGCGATTCGCCACGCATACAGCGCCGCCGATGTTTGGTAAATCAACGCCACCGTCGTTTGCTCACGTCTGAAATGCTCCAGGGACCCGATGGACCGAAAACACTGTGCAACGCGTGTGGTCTGTCTTACGCAAAGGAGCTTGCGCGGCGCGAGGCCGCCGCCTCGGCTGCGACCCAGCAGCAGGCCCTCAGTCCGCCAGAGCGGTCCACCGGATATGGACACAGCTCGGGGGCTCCCGCCTCCCGGTCCACGCGAGCGGTGGGCACCAAGACGTTTGATGGGAGCGATGCGATACCCGAAGGCTCGTTTTCGGGCCCGTCTGCATCTGCGGCGCCCGCACCCCCAGCTGCCCCGCGAGAGTGCAGCACATGCAAGCGAACGGACTCGCCTCAGTGGCGAAAGGTGCGTTGACCTCTGCCCCACCATGTGGAAGTTCCCCACCAACCTGGACTTGGTCCCTCGCGGACGAGACACGCCCCTGGCTTGATTGTTTTCCCACTTGTCAACCGAGCTGCTCATCAGCCACCCGGCCCTCATTCGGGTCGATCAGCGTGATTGCGCCACGCAATTTGCTTAATTTAACCCTCTTCAGCCACGCTTGCCACCATCGATCCCTTTACTCTATCCTTTTTTACTGACTGCTCGTCTAGGGACCCGACGGTCCAAACACGCTTTGCAACAGCTGCGGCCTCGCCTGGGCGCGCCAGCGCAAGGAGGGCACTCACTCGCGACCCGGCAGCTCCCGTTCGCCGTCCCCCACCGCTGTTCCGCCGACGTACCACCAGGCCACCCCACTCCCCCGCTCGCCCAACGGGCGCCTGCGTTCCCCATCGGCCGGGAGCCACCCTGCCTCGCCCACACACGCGGACGAGTCTGGCGCGCCGTGATCGCGGTAGCGACACCAGGGAACATCAGCACAGTATATACGAGCCCCCTGCAACCAGCCAGTGGATCAACGACCCGTACGGCCATAACTAGCTCTATACCCGCCTTCCCCGGCCCGTTCCTCGCCTGCACGTGGCATATATGCACCTGGCTTCCATTGTCTCCATGCCCACCTGTTTCTCATCGCTGCTTTCGTCTGCACTAGCTGTCCTTTCTTGATTACCATAGGGCTGCCTGCGCGCCCTAGGCATCTAGTGTGTGGCCCTCATATTGTGCATCACTTCTCATATGGTCTCGCCGGTTCTGTCGCATACACGCATGTATCCTATAGACCTGTAATACAAACCGCTGAAGCAATCCCTAAGATCAGCTCCGGCGATCCCAAGGTGATGGATGGCACAGTCACTTCCCCCCGGTCACACCCCTGGTTGCAACTTGGATATCAACTGATCGCATACATAGGACAGATCGATCAGGCATGTGTAAGGAAATTACAAGGGACTGGGCTAGTAATGCAAAGTTTGGAAAGTTATAGCCGAAGTGATGTGAAGAAGAGATAAACACATATAATATCGAGTAAGAGCGCCAAAAACGATGGGAACTAGAAAAGCGAAAAGAGTCTTAATAGTGCCGGGAGCTGCCATTCGAACGGCTCGACCCAGGCGCACGCGCCGGTGGCGTCGAGTACTGGCTGCCACCGCCGTTGGCCTTGGCAGCCTTGCCGTTCACGGCGGGAGTGACCTTGGGCGAAGGCGTCGGGGCTGCAGCACCAGTGATCTTCTGATGAATCGCCTGGAGCTTTCGGGCCTTGACGTCGCGTGGCCAGAAGTATGTGACGAAACTGGGAATACAAATGAGAAGGAGCGCGTGGCGAGGTTTACAAGATGACTTACATCCACAAGTGCTTCCGCCACTTCTCTGCGCTTTCTCCACGGGCCGCGTGCTCTGCAACAACGGTCTCTATGCGCGATCCGATCGCCGCGAGGGAATCCTTGAGATGCGTAACCTTTTCCTCACGTGAAAGACTGTCGGTTGTTCCCTTGAGCAGTTTCTGTGGGAAACAGTGTGAGCTCCAGGTCAGCCACCAATATACATGTAAGCGCTCACCAGCTGCTTCTTCACGGGTCGCAACTCCTCCTTGGTTTGGGCCTCGTCCATCGATGGGCTAAAGGAGATCAGTCGGCGCGCGTTTATCATGCACCAGGGGGTACTTACCACTCGTCACTATCCGAGTCGGTGAACTCGGGCGTAGCGTGGCGCTTCTTTCGGGGTGGCTCATCCGCCCCACCCGCATCGTGAGGCGCGGGTGCGGGGCTCATGCGGCGCTTCACAGACGGAGCGATGCCAACGCTCGGCGCAGGGGACATGGAATGCGACGGCGCCGACTGCTTCGGGTCCCTCCGCTTTGTCAGGCTCGACTGGTACGACTTGATCTTCTCGTCGTGCTCGCGCAAAATCCCGAGCAGATAATCGCCTCGGCGAACGAGATGGATCGCGTTCGGGATGGGTTTGCTCGCGCCAGTCTCTTCGCCCTTCTTGCCCTCCTCGAGGAAAAACTTGCCCTGGAGGCCAAGCTGCGGGTCATCCTGGATCTTTTCCCAGTTGCCAAACCCGTGTTTCCATGCACCAATGAGCAGGGCGGCGTCGTGCTCGGGGCCCCACTTGCCGGACCAGTTTAGTGTCGGCCGAATATTCTCGACCGGGAGCATCCACGTGTAGGCGTCGTCCATGCGTCCAATATGTTCATCTAATATGCGCAGATCGTGGAATCGGGACACAACCGTTTCGGCGTTGATGTTGGCGACCGACCGGAAAGTTACTAGGACGGCCTTGCTTTTGGAAGCCGCCCCAACAGGCTGACCCTGCGACGCCTTGATCCGAGTCTGCTCACGGTGCTCCGCGAGCGCGCGCTCACATAGCTCGAGGATCTCGTCACAAATGTTAATCACCACGCCTGGGTTCTTGTCCTCTAGCCTCGCCTCCTTGACCTGAATCAAATCAATCAGCCATCCTGGATTGGCAGTGTCCAACAACGCACAATTTCGGTAAATCGCAACCGAATATCGCCCCAGCGTTGCAAGCTTCGGACGAGCACACGCAAATCTCGCTCCTTGAGTTCCATGGACCGCTGCGCCGCCGTCTTGCGGGGCAAGCCCGACGAGGTCTTGGCCTTTTTCTGCCCGCCCGACGGGGTTGAAGCGTCTGCCGCGTCCATGCCCTCGTACGCGCCCGGTTGGATTTGCGCTGCGGCGCGCTTCTTGCCCTGCGCGGCGACCGCGGCGGCCTCGGCCTCGTTCCGCTCTGTTTCGGCGTCTTCGAACTTTTCGCGCTCTTCGGCGGGGATGATATCGTCCCAGCTCAGCATATCGGTCGACACGTCTGTGATCGCGGCCATGTTTGCCAGAAACGCCTCGCCACCGAGCGACGACACCGCAGCATCCCCGCCTGCCGTAACCGTCTCGTGCGCTTCGGCATGGTTCAGGATGTCATCAAGGTCCATCTCGTCGAGCTGCTTGTTCAGCTGCGTTTCATCCGCCTTGAACCTGCGCCACAAATAAAATCAGTAAACAATAAATGATAAAAGTAATTATGACCAACATATTTTGGGCACCAAACTTGAGAATTGCGCTCAGCTCTTCCTTGCTGAAATCAGCCTTGGCAGACGCGGGCTTTGGGCCCAAATGCGACTGGGTTGTATCGAGCTGATTGATGACTAGCAGGAAACGTCAATTAAACGTCAATCGAATAACATGGACACTTACTCGCATATTCGAGCACCATCTTTCGCTTTGCCCGCTCCAATACATCCTCCTCCACTGTCCCCTTGCTCACGAACCGGTACACGCTCACGTGCGATTTTTGCCCAATTCGGTGCGCGCGGGCCATTGCCTGCAAGTCATTCTGTGGGTTCCAGTCGCTGTCAAAGATGATCACTGTGTCTGCTGTCTCGAGGTTGATACCCAAGCCACCAGCGCGTGTGCTCAGCAAAAACGCGAAATCGGGCGAGTTGGGCGAATTAAAGTGCTCGATACTCCGCTTGCGCACGTCCGAAGGTACAGTGCCGTCGAGCCGTTGATGAAGGTAGCCGCGGAAGGTCATGTAGTCCGAGAGGATGTCGAGCAGGCGCACCATCTGCGAGAAGATGAGGACGCGGTGACCATCCTGCTTGAGCCGGCCAAGCAGCTTGTCGAGTAACACCATCTTGCCGCTGTTCATGACCAAACCCCGCAGCGTATCCTCGGGCGAGTCCTTGGTCACCTCGGCTCCGTCAAACAAGAACGGGTGGTTCGCGGCCTTTTTGCACTCCATCGCTATAGCACGGTTCAGTATCCGATCTAATCGAGAACATGGAATATGCCCACCAATGTTGAGCAAGCTGACGCGCGCGTTCTCGCCCGACGCGGTCTTATTGAGCGCGGCAAAGTTCTACGATATAACAACCGAGGTCAGCAACCGTCCGTCTCTCACGCCTACAGCGGCCCCACGCATCCCACGCCCAACCCCACGGCATCTCACATTCGTCCCACACGTCGCAGACAACCCAGCCGAGCGCACCAAAGACCCCATGTCGATAAGAGACATAAACGCCAGACTCACCCTGGTCAGGATATTCTTATAATAATGCGTCTGCATCGCGCTCATCTCCACCCTCAGGATCCGCTCGCTCTTGGTAGGCAAACTCTTGATCACATCCTTCTTCAGCCGGCGAAGCATCATGTGCTCAAGCTTATCATGAAGATCCTTGATCTTGCCCTCGTTGTTCGCGTCCGTAAGTTCAAACTCATTTCCGGCTAGTGGGACTATAGACGAGTCAGCATCAAGCAAATAGGCAGAACAAGCCAGATGAGGACTAACACTTTTCGGGCATGAGGAAATGCATAAGCGCCAAGAGTTCTTTGACATTGTTCTGCAGCGGCGTGCCCGTGATCAAGCACTTGAACGCAGACGAGAAGGACATGAGCGCCTCGTATAGCTGGCTGTCGCTGTTCTTCAGCCTGTGGGCCTATCGCAAATCCTTGAGCAAAAATATCATACTAAACTTGATAAGCATACCTCGTCGACCATCAGGGCTTGCCACTTGATCCCACCAAGCTCGCTCTTGTCCTTGAGGATATATTCGTACGTCGTGAGCAGTACCGCCACCTTGAGCTTCTTTGGCGGGCCAAACTCGTAGTCGCGAATCACACGCCGCGCGACACCCGAACCAATGTAGCAGATTACATTGAGATCAGGCGCCCAAGTCTTGAATTGCATTTGCCATGCAGGGAGTGTAGAGAGCGGAACGACTACCAAAAAGGGGCCGTACTGCTGCTGGGTATGGACAAGGTAAGACAAGAACGCGACGGATTGAACACTAGAATTTCAGGTTAGATCATGCTCGGAGAATATGAGCAAGACCTACGTTTTACCGAGACCCATCTCGTCGGCGAGGATTCCATTGATACCATTGCTCCAGATGTAAGCGAGCCAGTTGAGGCCAGTGAGCTGGAAATCTTTGAGCTCCACACCAAGACACTTGATGTAGTCTGGGTCTTCGCGGAAAACGACAGGCCTAGGACGGCGGTCTTTGTGGCAGGGCTGTGAGCGGTAGGGAAAGAGACCCGAGGCCTCGCGCTCCTCAAACGCATCGATTTCTGCCTGAGCAATCCGAACAATGTCGGCATTGTCTGAAGATAATGAGTAAAAGCGGGGCAACAAAACAATATCACTCACTTTCCCAAGTACAATGTTCGTATGTAAGGCCGCCCTTCCATTTAATAAAATAGTCGGTTGTGGTGGTACCATCTTCGAGTTGGCGGCCGCGTGCGCACACGATTCGCTCAACCGTTCGGCATTGCTCGAGGTTTTCCTTGATACGCTCCTTTTCGAGTTGGTACGCCTCGATTTCCTCTGGCGAGACTTGCCCAGCAGCACGACGGGACTGGAATGCGGCATCGCGAGCCCAGACATTCTTGATATAGTTGTCGACACGCTTGAGGCCTTTGTAGCGCTTGAGGAACTCGTAGGCCTCTTCCGTGTTGTGAAGGTGGGAAAAGCCTTTCCATTTGATGTGGAAGCGCTGTGCGGATGTGAACAAGAGAGCAAGCCACAGTGGTGAATGAACCTACCATGTTGGAAGTGGGCTTGTCCTCTGGATCATCCTCTGTTGGTAGATCAGCACATGTTGAACCAAAGTATAAAAACACGCACTCATTTCCTCGTCGCGTGAATGGCCCAGCACCATCTCAATTTCGTCCTCGGTCTCATAGTGCTCTTGGGTGACAAGCTGCGCCACTTCGTCACTGCCCTCTGCGTCCGAGTCGACAAGCCAGTCGGGCTTGTCCTCGTCACGGTAGTTGGGAGCACGCGCAGCAGCGGCGCGGCGAGACATGGGTGCAGATGTGCGAGCCTTTTTCGACTTTTTCTTCGAGTTGGAGGCGTAGTCGCTGTCCGAGAGCGGGGACTGGGGGTACGATGTGCTCGGGGAGGTACCTGGGGAGGGGTCAGCGCGCAGCCACAACAACCAATGAGACACACCTTTAGACTTGGACGTCTTTTTGCGCTTGAGTTTGGCCACGGGCTGCTTGCGGCGGGGCTTGGGGTCGTAGCCAGCGTCGTCGTCGGGGTCGCCGGCAGCGTCGTCACTGGACTCTTGGTAGGGGTCAGGGCGGTGCTCGTCGTCCTCGTCGCCCTCGGCGTCTGCGTCTGCGTCGGCATCCTCGTCGGCGCTCGCCATGGAGATGTCAGACGAACGCGGGCGGGCGGGATGGGCGGCGGGGTCCAGGTCAGACGAAAGGGGCGAGTCAGCGCGGTCGGACGAGGCGGTGGCAGAGGGTGCACCGTTGCCGGGGCGGTCGACGAGGGCGCCGATGTCCATGGCGGCGGCGGCGGCGGCAAGGGCGGTGACGGCGGGTGGAATGGCGGCGGAGGGGATGCTTGGGGAGGCGATGGTGAAGGGGTGTCTGGCAACGTGGGAGGCGAGGCCGGAAGGGTTTTGTTGAGTCTGAGCGCCACCCTCTGCGTCCGAGACACCAGTTGCAAACATGCGGTAAGCCCGGCGCATATACCCGCGTTCCCCAGTCGAGCTCGCTGCTATATGTTACGCCCCGTCACACGCTGCACGTGCTTCGACCGGCGCTGATGCCCCCCACGGCGACACCGCTTATCAATTTTCTTGCAATATTCTTTACACCGTTGTCATCGCGCTGGGCGTCTGCCTGTCGCTGCTTGCGCCCGCGGGCTGCTTTTCGCTGGCTCCGCCGTGGCCGGGGGCACGACCCCGCACGACGCCCACGTCGGCAGCGATGCCGATCGAGATGAATCGACCCTAGCCACACCCCGACAAACTAGCGAGCCCAAGAAGGAACCGCCGTTGACCGAGCTGTTCGGTCTGTTTTGCATTCACACGCGCGTGTGCACTGCGATGTGCAGCGTCGCCGGCGTGTGGAGGGAGAGCCGAGGCCCGTATCTTCGGCGCTTAACTAGCAAAATAGATTATTATTGTATTTCTTGCTCAAACAGTCCAAGGTAACAGTGCTTTTATGCATTCTGATCAGTGGGATCAGTTTCTGGGGCACAAAGATGAGCATGCTTTGGCACTGGACAAGCTCGAAGGCCATGCCCGGCCGAGTGTCCTCGCGTAGCGGTGTCATCCGACCAACCATGTAGGCCGATGCGGTCCGCATCGAAAGGGGTGACGGTCTAGAAGCTCGGAAAGGTCACTGGCCGTTGCGTGTCACGATAAAGCCTCTTGGTGGAACTTTCGTGCGCAGGCGCTGTGCAATCACGATGGAACGGGTGGGGACCGGAGCGCTGCCAGCGACAATCGGAATGGCAGTTCCGCGCGAGGGCCTCTCGCTAGCCGGGAGTCGACTTTGAAGCTAGCCATCCTACCCTGGTCTGCGAATCAGGTGTCCCACCACTTACTCTAAACCAGGGTGGCAGTGGGGATTCAGAAAACCGCGGTGACAACGTGGCACGGCATCAGGCGGAGCCCTACTGGGCGCCGGGCCGTGCCCAAACCGAGGTGGTTTCGCCCATGTGCATGCGGATTGAAGGTTGAGGGCTATTTGGTGGACTGCGTCGAGGGGTGAGGTGGTGAAAGCATTGGCTGTGCGTCGTCGTGCGCTCGAGGCTCAACAGAATTGGACGGGTGTATGCGCTCGATATCCTTAACGGCAGCTGTACTAGGTGCGCAAATCGCACATGAATGAACCAGAAGGAAAACTGTCGTAGAGAGACGTGCATGGAATAAGGGTCGGCCTAGGCCCAGTGTATGCGTGTCACCAAGCAAAGAATTAATACATTGAGAGGACGACGCCTGGGATGGTTCCTCTGTAGCCTGCGCAGCAGAGATGGGTACAGTTATGCCTAGGTTAGTCGAAGACTGAACAGGGAGACACTCAGGAGGTTAGGCCAGAACCATTCGTGGAATAGCTTTCGGATAATCCCCGATGTGGATCAGCGCTGGCCGTTTTCTGTTGAAACCGCACGGGGAATCAAGCGCTCCACAGCAAGGCAACTCCCACAAAAGAACAGGTGCTATGGCGGGCTGGAGCCGATGAAAGGCGGGCAGAGACGGCGCGTACAGCGTTTTCAAGGACCCCTTTCTGTGTGACAGGCTCTGCGGCCGTAACCTAGCGTAAAAAGGCCGTGCCAGTTGAGGCCCGTGCCATGAAGCACTTGGCGCGTGCATAGCTTCCAGCTAGACTGCCGAAAGTATAGCTAGACGAGGGAGATGAGCATGTTTCATATCCACAGGTCAGATTCACCGTCTTTGGTACAAGGTGCATGCAAGGGTGCGCGTCAGCGGGACAAGTCTTGGGGTTTCGTGCAACCTTTGTCCGCGGTTGTGAAGACGTATAGGATCCCGTCGTGCCACGAGAACTGGGGGAATCCAAGGGCGTTAAGCACGAGGTTGGGAATGGCGACAGTACAGACTAGAGCTCGTCGGCACACACAGCCTGTGCTTGTAGTTCGCGTCGCAGACGTTGTGGTAGATCATTAGAAAGCAGGGGTTGCTAAATGATGCCGGAAATGTAACAGGTTAACAACTCAAAATCATGACTGGACATTCGTGACTGAACACCAAAGTAATGCTCCATGGGGTGGTGCTTGCTTTTGGGCATACCTCCCGAGCTCGCCATGGACGCAGCCGTTTCTCGGGCGCGAAGCTCCCAACAAAACCCGAAAATTCAGCGAGTGGAGGACAAGGGCACCGTCAGCACACCTGACCGAAGGATTCCAACGTGTCATATTCGCGATTTTGTCTAGTTGCAAGGGAGCCTAGAAGTTGTGAGGTAAATCATATTAGTTAATGCGCAGAGTAGGGGGGTCTCGACTCTATCCATATAAAATTGTGAAGCGATCTGACTCGCGTGCATTCTGCTCTTTTTTACTATCAAAGTCATAACGGTGTCTAACTACTCCAAACTAAAAATAACTGGACATCGGGCGTGCATCACGTGGCCCAGAACCAGCAGAACTCGTTCGCGACCACGGCTCCCAAATCCCAACAAATCCCGGGTTGCCAGCATTAAGCTCGCGAATGCCAAGCCCCTAGTCTTGGCACTCCGAGGATTAAGCAGTCTCAACACCTGGTTTTCTACACTTGCTATTAGCCTTGTTACCGCATTCGATGGATGATCCTGCCTTCTTGCAATTATCAAAGCTCACGCGACACCCGTTCATGGCACACCTTATTCCCACTAACACCCATTCTTCCTATCTTGCACCCTTCCATCTTTTTGGTTATGGTCTTGCCAACGGCCCGCGTGCCTCTGAGTCGAGCTTGACCGGCCCGCTATGCACTATAAAAACACCAATTTGAAGGAGCTGGTCCTGTAGTGATTTCCCCCTCTCAGCTTTATCTCCTATTTCTTCAAAATGGGCAACTCTGGATCTGTTCTCACGAAGCGATCTGTCGCGCCTGCCGTCGA
Source organism: Ceratobasidium sp. 414 (assembly GCA_019616945.1). Taxonomy (NCBI): domain Eukaryota; kingdom Fungi; phylum Basidiomycota; class Agaricomycetes; order Cantharellales; family Ceratobasidiaceae; genus Ceratobasidium; species Ceratobasidium sp. 414. The sequence goes on from WSTK01000027.1 coordinate 80,497, forward strand.
AAAGCGCGCAACGGCTATATATGTTGCGACCACTGGCAGTGACTCTGCGGCTGGTACCCTGGCTGCTCCGTTCTTGACCATTCAAAAGGCTGTCAACACGTACGTTTTTGCCCAAGGCTACTTTGGTATAAGATAACTGAACAGACGTCTAGCGCTGTTGCAGGAGATACTATTTACATTCGTGGCGGCACGTATTCGCTCACCACGAACGTGCAGTTTACCAAGTCTGGCACGGCAAGTGCCCCGTACACGATCACCAATTATCAGTCCGAAAAGGTTATCATTGACGGAGAAGGTCTCCCCTAGTGAGTTTGTTCGCACACGTCGAACATGGTTGTTGATTGAGCTCGATTCAGCACACCAGCAGATCTTGGTGGTAGCATCCCAGAGACATCGCGTGGAACTTTTCACATTAGTGGTTCATACTGGAGGTTCATCGGACTCGAGTGCGTAGTCCCCAGTTATGCGCTAAAGTGTCTCTAACACTTAATTCTGTCAGGCTGAAAAACGGCCCATACGGCACCTACTCGTGAGTTTCCCTTCAATACGTTCGCACATCCTTGCCAAACATTGCTTTAGCCGAGATGCGTCCAACAACTACTACGAACGTATCGTCTCTCATGACAACTATGAAACCGGGATCCAGATTCAAGGTAAAGTCTACAAGATTTTCGTAGAGCCCTAATAACGACCTCCTCCAGGCGCGGCGAGCAACAACCAAGTCATCAATTGCGACAGCTACAACAACCGCGACCCGCGCAAGAACGGCGAGAGCGCCGACGGAATCGGCATCAAGGAGGGCTCTGGAACTGGCAACGTCATTCGGGGTTGTCGGTTCTGGAACAATGTCGACGACGGTCTTGACTTTTGGTAAGCACGAGCTTGAGCGGTGCCTCGAGGAGATCAATTGATTTCACCACAACTAGGGAGTTCTTGTCTCCTGTGACCGTCGAGAACAGTTACTCCTGGGGCAACGGCTTCAACCGGTACGGAAACCGCATGAAACCACCATATATGCGCACTAACTTCGTGAACCAGCTGGGGCTTTTCCGACTTTGCAGGCGACGGCAACGGCTTCAAACTTGGCGGCGGCGCAAAGGACACTGCCGTCCCTCACGTCGTCAGGAACAACATTGGTCAGTTCTATCCCACCCCTCACCCAGCCCACCGTTACCGACATATTCGCACAGCATGGAACAACGCCGCTGGCGGGTTCGTCGACAACACTCAGCCCGGCAACATGGTCGTCTCGCGCAACACCGCCTGGAACAATATTGGCGGTTCCGGCTTTGACTTTCAAGACTCGACGCCCACCGTCACTTCCAACGTATGCTACCCTTTCCATTTCCTCTCTTTCAGCCGCTAACGTTTGGCAATAGATTGCTGTGCTCAACAAGGCTAATGCGCTGCTCAAGGGCGGCTCGGCGAGCGGCAACTCGTGGCAGTCGGGCACGTGGAGCAACTCGTCATTTGCGAGCGTCAACTCGGGGACGCTCACTGGTGCGCGCAATGCCACTGGATTCATCCAGACCTCTAGCTTCTTGACCCCTACATCGGGCGCCGCGATCGGCGCGTACTATGTCTAAATAGGATATATACATTTGAGAGTGTATGCGTGGAAGATATTTTTGCATTTATTAATTCAGTTACAGTTTATATTAGTTTTGTGGCGGTGTGAATACAGTCGGTCAGATATACAGTTGCTTCTGGTTCGTCAACCATTCAATCTGGTCTGTTCTAAAATCATCCCCAATCATCGTAAAGTTGCCGATCTTGAGCTGCAGCGACCTGGCTCCGAAGCTGTACTGTGGCCACTTTGGCACTAGAGCGACAGCCACCAGGGGGTTAGCTCCCATGCTCGAGAACTAGTGCTGGATACATACATTTTCCGCCCTTTAGGTTCGGGTCAAGGTAGTACACGAAATTAAGCCTAGCTCCGCCTCGGTCAGCCCAGCGAGGCTATAGAAAATAATACAAACCAGTAGTTCAATATGATGTCCGATAGTTCAACCATCTCTCGTGGAGTCTCGCCATCGAACCACCGGAAGATCATCTGCATGTCCGCAAAATGTCCGACTCCGTACTCGGGAGGCCAGTACCCAGGCTGAGAAAACTGGTACGACCTGCACCCACGCATACGTTTACTATAGAGTGATAGGGAAGAGGAAGGGGCGTACCAGACAGGTAGACCGGCTTTAGCAGCCTCTCGCGTAAACTCTCGCCTCGGAGCCTATCCGCTATTAGTTATAGCTCTCGTGCTGTTCAAACCCGCTCGCCTCGAATAACCAGTCCCCGAATATCGCCGCACCCCGTTTTGTCTGCCTGCCCCTCCCAAACAGCTCCTTTCCAGTCCCGAACGGAGACCCCTGGGCCGGATCGTCTGGGTACCGCTCGATAAACTGCTCGAGCGAGCGCTTGGCAGAGGGAGATTCGATGCCAAATGTCAGGCCTGGTCGGGTTTGGGAAAAGTATGCGAGGAGGGATGTGTTCGAGTCCAACGAAGGGACGCTATGAGCAGGTAGAAGTATTAGTGGAAAAAAAGGCGTAAAGGAATGGAATGGGCGTACAAATCGGTTCCTTCGTCAAGAGTCCCACCGATAATGAGCGGTACGTTTGCAAACTGGTGGTTCCGTGCGATCTGAGCGGGCTCGTCAAAGAAAAACGGGTCGTCTGGGTGCTATACAGCATATAACCCAGTAACGGGCTCAATAAATGCATTGACGTTGGGTGAAAAAGGCAAGACATACAATGCTGGGCCCAAACGCAATTGGCGCTGGATCCATCCCCTTTAGCTCGCCTGGTACTTTCATCACCTCCCAGTTGGCAGATTGGAGGTCTCTTGTTGAGGCTCGCCGGACGCATTCGAAGCTCTGCCCCATAACGATTAGCTACGTACGAATATCAAAATGCGCATACATACCGCGCGGAGAAGCGACGTAGGGCCGGACCCCGATGGGGCAGGGCAAGAGAGGTACTGAGCGAGAAGGTCATAGGCGGATTGACGTGTTTGTTTGGAGAGGATCGTAGTTGCCATGCTGCGGATAAAAGTTAGCCGGAATAGAGGGGAAGGAAGAGGGACATACGTCGAGGCTGTCCCGCTTTGCATAATCGCGCCACGGAAGATGTTCCCGGTCTTGCCACCGCGGTAAGAGATTTGAGCACCAACGCTCACCGAGCCGGCAGACTCGCCAAAGATGGTGATCTGCACAGGTATGAAACGAGAGACGGGGAGCGGGGAGGGGGTAGTACCTTGTTTGGGTCACCACCAAATTGCGCAATGTGGGTGTGTATCCATTCGAGGGCGAGTCGTTGGTCGAGGAGGCCTAGGTTGCGTGCGTTGGATGCTGCGGACTCGGCGCCAAGAGGGACTAGGAGAGTGTGAGTAAATGGTGGAATGTGATAGATTGTGCGTACATCCGAACATTCCTAGGCGGTAGTTGAAGCTCGCGACGATGGTTGGCTTGCCCTAGTCTGGATGTTAGTGATAGAATAAACTAGAAGGGAGACTTGCTAGATGAATTGAAGCCTGTACTAGGTCGTCTGCTGGGTACTTTTGGGTCGAGCCGTTGATAAAGGCACCTCCATCTAACCAACAACCGTTAGAATGACGTCTAATCACCCAGTGTGCAACCTACATATCCAAACAAGCACAGGTAACCCGTTCTCGAGCTCCTCAGCCAGCGATGACCTGAGCTCGCGCGGGACATGCGGCACCCATACATTGGCAGTCAGGCAGTCCTCGGAGATGGGGTACGGAACAGGCGTGCTCTGCGGACACGATGGCCCGAACGCGACAGCCTGTTGGACAGTGCCTGTCGTGTTCGAGTCGGGTACGTAGGGCACTGGCGGGCGAAAACGCAGGGTGTGGACGGGTGGGTTTGCATAGGGAATGCCGAGGTATTTGGTTTGTCTGTCAAGCGATCAAGGTCAGGATGGCAGGATCGACGTGGACTGTGGACTAACTGGTGTGTAGAGTCGTGATGACCGATATAGGTGACGTCTGCAATGCGAACTGTACCCGCGCGGGTGTTGGGCCGGAGTTGCGGGACGAGCTGGACGGCCGCGAGCAGCGCGCAGACAACGAGCAGCGCACCGACGGGCACGCGCCTTTGTTTTGGTGAAACAAGCCCGAGCTCTTTCATGGAAAAGGGGACGTGGGGTAGACACAGGGTGCAGCTGTGCAGGACCGAAGAGAATTCACTCGCGGGTTTAATTATAAGCAGATCGAGGATAAGCTGGAAAGCGAGCGCGCGTTATATACGGGGGTGTGGGACCTGGTCTGGTGTGCCCCCATGTGGCCCGGAGTCCTTCGCCGGCTGAGCACCAGCACTAGAAAGCGTCGCAAGACGGCAGAGACGACGGCCAAGAAGGAAAACGACCCGCCGCCATTGCCCTTATTATCGCGCCGGATTGTTGCCCCTCCCGTGCTCCGCTTGCGCAGCTCCAATCTCCGCAACGACAGCCACGACAGCAAGGTGCCGCCCGCCACTCGCCGCAACGCCATGCACGCCCACTCGAGCTCTGACTCTTCGCACTGGCACACTGCAGACGAGTCGTTCTCGTCCCGGTCTGACCCCGCCGCCTGGGGTGCCAACTTTTGGGTCACGATCATCGACCCCCAGACGCAGAACCACTTTTACGCGTGCCCTGCGACGGGAGAGTGCAGCTGGGACCCGCCCGCGGGCAATTTTGTGTGAGTGCACTGCTCGTGTGGGTGATCGCCGCTAATTTGCGCAGTCTGCCCCCGTCGAGCGAGGGCGAGTGGTGGGAGCTCAACGACGAGTCGCGCTCCCCGCCCGTGCCGTACTATCACCACACCCGCACTGGCGAGACCTCGTGGACGCGCCCTGTTGGCACTTTTGTCATCCCCCTGGCCATCGTTCAGACCACCACCCTTGGCCGCCGCCTCAGCCGCAACACCACCCAGCCGGCCCCTGCCCCCGTGGAGCACGGCTCTGAGAGCGACGGGTCCCCAAAGCGCCGGACGCGCGCGGCGTCTTCTACCCTTGCTGCGCCAAAGCAGTCCGCCACGGGATCTGCGTCGCGCCGCACGACGAGCGAGTACCTCCGCCCGCACAATCCGACGCTCCCACCTATCCCCGCATCTCCCTTTACGTCCCTCTCCGCTGTCGACCTTGCGCCGGGTCCTGTGTCGGCCCCGGCCGAGACGGATGTCTTTTCTGCCTCGACTCATCTCGAGCCCGGAAAGGCACCGCGCGCACGCACGACTTCCACCGGCGCATCCTCGGCCCGACGCGTGCCTCGCTCAACCGGAAGTGGTTACATTCAGGGCCAGAGCGGGCACTCGCTCGATGCTGCTGCCGCTGGGTTCGCTGGTGGCGCCGTGGATGGGATCGTTCCTGGTGAATTCGCCTCGACGGCCCGGATGGTCGTATCCGACCCGCCCAAGACGACGCCACCCAAGGGTAAACGCACCAAGAACTCGCAAGATAAAGAAAAGGGGAAAGGGAAGGGGAAAGACAAGGCCAGCGACGATGGACATGCGACCGACCCCGAGCCTGCGCCTGCACCTAATCCGGGCACGCGTCTAACCGTGTCCTTTGAAAGCACCAACGGCGTGGGCATTATTAATTTCCGCCCGCTCTCGCAGCAAACACACACTCCCGACTATCCGATGCGCGAGCTGCAGCCGCCACGCTTCACGTCCGAGTTGAGCTCGCGCGAGCTCAAGATCGGTGACCCGATGCCTGACCCAGATGCTGCGGCCGCCATGAGTCCGATCAAGAACGACGCGGCGAGACCGATTCCTGTGGAACCGGTGATTAACACAAAACGGCTGAGCACGGGGTGAGTCTTGCTGATGTAGTTGTGAATAGTGTACTGATGATCAGTGCAGTGATCATAGGATGCTGCCCCGTCCGCTTGCCGATGACATCTTGCAGTTCCAGGTGTCGGATTTTGCACGACGGTACTTTTCGACGCATAAAACCGGCCTGATCTTCCGCCGGCGCGTCCCAGTCGAGCAACTCATGGTCTGGCAAAAAGTGCGTTTCATCCCTTTAATCCGACTGTTTCTAATGCACACCACAGCAACCCCTCACTTCCCCCCTGCTCATCCTCAACCGCTCCCTGCACAAAGACGCAGTTCTAATATTCAAAGTCATCCAACGGATCATGGGCGACCGCGAACGCGACCGGCCGGTTGGCGTGCGCGTGCAGGTCTCGGAAAGTCACCTTGCAGCCATTGCGGCCGACCCGACTTCATCCCCTGGTCGACGTGCGCGAGTGAATGGTGCGAGCAAGGCTGGCGGTGCAGCAGGTGGAGTGGGCGGAGATGTGCTAGAAGAAGAGCGGTGGTTGTTGGCAGAGGGTATTGACCATGGCGAGCTACGGGACGAGATTTATTGTCAGGTCGTGAAGCAGTTGACGGATAATCCTAGTCCGTGAGTCATCCCCCCCATCGTTTATTTTGTCTGAGCTGATTGTTTGTGCTAGGGAAAGCACGTTTCGCGGCTGGCAGCTCCTCTGTGTCTTGCTTGTCATATTCCCGCCGTCCAAAAATTTCGAGGGCTACCTGCGTTCGTTTATGCTTGGCAAGATCAAGCATACAGAGGGGCGTGTGGATGTCATGGCCAAGTATTGCCTGCACAGGCTCCCGGTGATTGCTAAAAAGGGGCCAAGGGGTAAGCCGCCGACTGCACAGGAGATCATAAATGCTGCTGTAAGTCCCCGGCGTTCGTCGTTGCATTACGTACTTATGTATTGGTAGGACTCGGCGTTCAACCCGTCGACGTTTGGCGAGTCGCTGAGCGCGATTATGCGGTTGCAAGAACGGACGTATGCGAACAGCAAGGTGCCAATCATCCTTCCATTCCTTGCGGATGGGATACTTGCGCTGGGCGGGACCAAGTCGGAAGGAATATTCAGGATACCTGGGGACGGGGATGCAGTGTCGGATCTACGGGTCAGGATTGACAAGGGGTTTTATAACCTTGAAGGTGCGCTTCGTTGCCCCCAAGCTGGAGCTTGATACTCATGATCATGTAGGTATAGACGACTGCAACGTCCCCGCTTCGCTCTTCAAGCTCTGGCTACGCGAACTCCAAGAACCGCTTATCCCGTCCAATATGTACAACGCCTGCATCTCTGTCGCAGAAGACCCCGACCGAGTCGTCTCCATCGTGCGCGAGCTCCCGCCCAACAACCGCAGGGTGCTGCTGTTTGTCATTAGCTTTCTGCAGCTATTTTTACCCGAAAGTGTGGCGAGCGTGACCAAGATGACGAGCGCGAATATGGCGTTAGTGATGGCTCCGAATTTGTTGAGGTGTGATTCCGAGTCGATGGCGATTGTGTTTACGAATGCCAGGTGCGTTCCTTTTGCAAGTTGGTGACAAGAAGCTAATGGGCGTGGCAGGTTTGAGCATATATTCGTACACAATTTGTTGTTGCATCTCAAGTGCAGCAAGGTTGACCCCGATTATGTCCCTATACACGGGCTGGGCGCGAGCGGGAATTCAGGTGTAGGCATGTCGCGCCCGTCCCAGTCGAGGAATCGGACAAAGAGTTATCGGGATTCGGCTGGGGTTGGTCATTCATGAGACTGGATGTGTTCCTACGATTTTTACGTTTGATACTTTCGACGACTGGATGATGTTACGTGGAAAAGGTGTAATACTTGACGATTCTACGGCTGGTTACGGTTTGCCATATTTTTACGCCTCGTGTGTCCTGGTTTTTTTTTTGGTTATTGCTTATACGATTCGCTCACGTCCGGTCACAATGTACTTCTTATGCCACAACTTGCACGCCGTATTTTTGCCTCTTTTGTGTACATAGGTTAAAGGTCTAGGTCTGCAATTCACTGGGTGAGTGCTGCCTGCGTACGGGAGAACAATCCCTTGGCAAATATCCTAGGCTATTATCGAGGCGACGAACGTGGCCATATCTTTGAAATAGGCTTTTTGGGCGAGGCATGCACTTACTGTATACTAGGCCCGCTCCGCTTCTTGATAGATGTATAGGCTATCTCATTTCCTAAACTGGCAGGTTTGACAGGGCAAACGGCCAAATCTGGCATGTAAGCTTACTTGGAGCGTCGACTCCTCGATCGAAGTTTATCCATACCCCGATCACACCCTTACTTCGTATACAATAACTGAGTAGGAGTCCAAACTCGGCAGCTTATGTACTGCTCTCCTATTCGGCGGAACATGTATTTAAGAAGGGGGGGCATGTTCGATGTTCGTACTCGACCACCCCCACTAGTGAGATACACCCACCATTCTGCATATACCGCTGCCATGGTTGCTGTACTCCCCGTAGTGCTCGGTGCTATAGTAGCTCTGTGTGTCGCTCTTTTCAACCCCACTGGACCCTCTTACCTCTTACTGTTGTCGCGTGAGTGCTCGTGGCTGCGTTCTTACCCTGTGTTCAGCTGACAGACCACTCCGCAGGATATCTGGTATTTGTTCTGCTAGCGTGGCCGTTTGTGCCCCCAGGTGCTTGCCCGTCAACGTCATTCCAAGTTAGTATAGCCTTTGAACTTTCCATCGGATACTGATTCTTCAAATGTATCATAGCGTAGCCCCCATGGTGCTCTTCCGTCTAAGACTGCTCTGCTCCGCCACTTCAACCGTCAGGTCATCGCTGTACTCCCAAGCGTCTCTAGCGTGCTTGACGAACTATCCCCTCACTCTGGGCCCCTGGCTCTACTTGCGACCAACGTCGCGGTGTCCTCGCAAGCGGCCGTTACCTACATCGACCAGGTCTGGGATATGCTCGCATCTGTTGAAGCAGGGGCACAAGTGTGGCTCGAGCCGCGCGCCAACAACTTTGGCCTCGACCCCTGAATGGTGATTGATGTACGAGGCCGACGGTTCAGTCTTCTGCAGCCAAGACGGTTTCTACTTCCGGCTGACGTGCTGCCACTTGCCCCGACCGATCCCGCGCGTCGTCCGCTCGCTTGGCGTGTATCGACCCGACATGAAAGCTCTTGTAGTGTTCGACCGGGTCCTGTCCCTGCGGGCGTGCTTGCCTTTTGAGCCTCCGTATCACTACCGCCTGAACATCCGCTTGGTTGACGTTTATGGGCGGGGAAAGCAAGTCGCGACGATCATGAACCAAGTCCTCTTCCCTACCCCGGTTCGAACTCGCGCGACATTTACCGGCACGACATGAAAGATCTGATAGTGTACAACCACACTCTGCCCTCTAGGTACATTTGCTTGAGGAGCTTCCGCTCGCTTTTACTCCAGCGCAGCTACCCCTATCCGGCGAGTTCGCTTCGCCTTATTTGTGCCCTTGTCGCGGTTTATGTTTTGACTATTGGGGCCTTGGTACGCCAGAACTTGGCAGGTAAGCTGGCGAGCGGATTCCATCTATATGGGTCTTGCTAATGTGTCTCGCAGTTACTGATGTCGCCTTAGAATCAGTTCATGCACCGTTCCAACGATTCTATAAACTCATACTCGATGCTGGAAATAATCAGGACAAGGAGCCCGAGTGCTGGCCACTTATCCCACTACCGTTGTTGGACACGAAGTGTGGCGACTATGAGCGCGACCAAGGTCCTGACATGATGTCTTGGGAATCTATGTCTCGGACAGCCACGGCGTCAACTACCGTTACCTTCACTAGCACCCAGGACCTGACCACCACTCTCTCGGTCGATCCTGCATCGGTTCTCTTGCCCCGTCCCGAAGGCGACGACGCTGAATTAGCAGGAGATGAAGCACAGTCGACTACGGGCGCCTGCCTCGCTGAAGGTGCCACGGTTGTGTCTCAAGCACATCGACTTGAACGATTTGTGCGCGACCGAACTCTCGAGCGAAGGTTCCCTGGACTTGAACTTGGACAAACACGGGGGGTCAGTTGTTGGACATCGACCTAAGCACTTTGGAAAGACTCTCCTGGTGACTTGGTGCCTGATGTCGACTGGAATAAGTTTTGGCTCGTTTGCGAACCTATCCTCCGATACGGCACCATCCGAACTGAACGCACCTGTGAGTGGCTTGCTGAGCTCATTACTTGACCTTGTTGATGGGCTTGACACGACTCAACCCTCGGAGTTCCAAATGGATATGAGCGGTGCAGGGGCGATCAGGAAATTCAGGGGCTAAAATATAAGCGTTCCACAGGAGGCTGAATGCAGGAAGAGGGTGCGCCGAGACTTCAACTCTAAAGCTCGCTACCGCGTTTGGACGACATCCGGCTAGTTAAAATTACGTCTACAAGGAGGGAATAAGTTACAGCAGTGTACAACAACCCGAATTCCGATTATATATAGTCCAGTGGTCTATGCACGTTTCCAGGGGAGAGAGCCAGAGAAAAGCTCGTTGGAGGATGGACACCAGTCAAGCAGGGGTCCGAGTTCGGGCGCAGAGACGTGGTAGGGGTGGAATCGTGCGCCAATGTTGCGGGAGCGGCGTTTGGCGGCAAGAAACCCATGACAACCATACAGGTCGTGTTCGTACGGCGCGAACCCGTTCTTGAACTAAGCGAGGCTCAGTTATCTCCTTGTTCCAATGGAGACGATAGCTTACCTCCCCCGCGCGTGCAACTTCCATATCCGCATGCCCTGCTACATCTACGCCTACGTATGCAAACTCTCCGCCCCACCTCAGCGCCCGCGCATGCAACTGTTCGAACCTCGCACGCTTCACGCCGAATCCAACGACAGTCACGCGTCGCGGATACCGACCTGTTCGTTCCTTGAATCGCGCGATCGAGAAGAGCAAATTCTGGAAAGAGTCCAGCGCGTAGTCTTCGGTCGTCGCGCGCGCAAAGGGGAGTGGAGAGGAGGGGAGGATATTCGATGCGAGGGCGAGGGAGAAGTAGGATTGGGCTTCAGTTAGGTGTGTGGGTTTGCGCGTTTGGCCGCTAGAATCCGGGCAAGGAGTGAGTCTAGGAATAGGCAGGTGCGACTGGAACACGCACCCGGTGAAAACAAGCAAGCTTTTCTCGTCTGCAAGTGCAATTTGTGCGCTGGTTACACCGCAATAAGATCAATATTTGAGGTCACCAGAGGCGTTCTCGAGGCTTACCCTTTGGTAATGTGCTCATAGAACGCGTTCGGGTTACCATGTCCAGCTTGAGCGGTGTCCAGAACCCACGCAGAGTCTTTTGTATAGTCTGCGGGAGGCCCGCCTTTCCATATAGCGTGACCGGCAACAATAATTAGATGGTTTAAATCAAACATGCTTTGGTTGTATGAAACAGTGTCCGCGATGAGAGCCGGAGTGGTCGTGAAACGCTGTGCAGCACGAGAGAGCAGAAAGGCGTAGCGCAAGTTTGAGAGTAGAGATATCGCAGCTATGGACCCAATTATAATAGCCCCAAGGTTTGTAATGCGAGACCTAGAAAGGAGCCGCTCCCGCAAAGAGCCTATAGGTGTTTGCTGGGACAAGGCCCGGTATTTGTGGCGTTTGACATTGGGATTGAAGATCGGAAGCATGTCCCAGGCGTACAATTAAGGAAGTAGTGTTTAGTACCAGAAAAAAACGAAGGACTGTAGGTTGAGATTAAGGCCAAAACTCGGATGGTCGTGGGTGGTTGCAGGAATAGCTCGGCGCCAACCAGCAAGATGTCCTACGCAAGCGCCGTTCGTGCCCCTCAAGACAACAACAACACCCCTCGGACAACTTGTTCGACCATGTTAGGTTTGCGCCTTGGACGGTTGAACATAATAGAACGTGGAATACTCCCTCGTACACGCCCACGGGTCTTAGGGAACCAAGCAAGGCGTAGGGTTGTCGGAACATCTAACCTGTGGTATCTAACGTGAAACCTAGTCATAACACGGGATCTACATAAAAGCGCAAAAAACAAGCCGCCAGTGGCATTTGCGTTCGACATTGTGAGTACTATTCCTTGAGTGTATCAACCGGTATTCAACCCATTGGATTAGGATGGTGTACTACTTCGAGGACATACACCCATTCCAGCGGTCCCTGAAGCAATCAAAATACTGCGAGGGGAAAACGAGCTGGGCGTGTAAGCTATGCATTCCCAGAGTCCACGTACCTTGACACCCATTCGAATGCACTCTGCAGCGAAATACCTTTCATCCTCCTCACAAATGGTGGAGGTGTGACAGAAGACCAGAGGGCTACCATTTTATCGAAACAACTCTCCACGGAGGTAGGAAGCAATCCGTGTCAACAAGTTACTCTAACGTCCTCCCCACCAGATCAAACCGTCACAGGTCCTTCAAGCGCACACCATCATTAAATCTTTAGCACAGAACTATGCTGGAAAACCTGTGTTGGTACTTGGTGGTATTGGGGATTCTGTTCGGCGTGTTGCAGAAAGGCGAGTACACAAACCTCCCATCGTTATTTGGATCCACTCACCTGTGTTGAAATATAGCTATGGGTTCGACGCTTATACGCCGTTCGATGTACTTGCATGGAACAAAGAGTTTGTGCTCACCACATCCAACAAACCCACCGATTTTGTCTCACGTATTCCTGTAGTGTTTCCCCTTTACATCGACTATCCGACTATGAAGTTTCAACCGTTCGGGTAAGAGGTGTTCTCTCGTACAAGCACGACTCAGCGGGTGGTATGACTAACAACTCTCTGGGGACAGCCCGCAGACTTCTCGACTACTCCCCTACATGCTGTCCTCATATTCCATGACCCTCGAAACTGGTTTCTGGACTTGCAGATAGTATGCGACGTGCTGTCTGGCTATTACCTTGAAGCCTCGATATGGAATAAGATGCGGGCAGGTTCGTAGGAATAACGCGATATCACTCAGCATACTGACTTCACCCCATCGCGCAGAGCGTGGCTCTGACCCTGTCGACTTGATCTTCTGCAGTGGTGATTTAATTTGGAGGGCAGAGTTTGCCTACCCACGGCTCGGGCAAGGCGGTTTCATTACGGCTTTCCAAGCTATATTTGAAGTGGGTAACAAACGAAACCTTATTGGACGTTCTAAACAAGCACTCTTCAGGCCCAATTCGGCAGACAGTATCCATTTACACTATATGGGAAACCTCATAAATCTACATACGACTTTGCGAAATCTGTGCTCCGACAACAACTCGCCCAAACCGAGGGAACGAGCCCAGAGGATGTCTGTATGCCCAAGATGTGAGTGGCTTTCGAGAGACCCACATCAGCGATCTGAAGTTCTATAACCCGCTAAGATACATGATTGGAGGTGAGTGTTGTCACCTCGTCCAAACCCCAGCTCGAACGCTTATGATTCGCAGACAATCCCGAATCCGATATTGCAGGAGCTAATGGCGCAGGGTGGGAATCGGTTCTTGTGCATACAGGGGTATATAACCCTCATACTGGAATCCCCCCAACACATACTCCCACTCATCAGGCCGGTAATGTTGCCGAGGCTGTTGAATGGGCTCTGCGCCGCGAAATAGACAGGTCACGAGGATAACTTTGTAGAGGTAATTGTTCTAAGCGTTATGTCAGCCTTACCAGACTTGGAGATATACAGATCAATTTAGAAATGACTCGGGTTGTTTAGCTACACCCCTCACCCCAGTACCCAACATATCACGTTACCAATCATGTCTGAAGATATAACGCCAACAAACCGTCCTGCAGTGACTTCATCCGATGTTTTACTCGCCGCAGGGCTGCTCAGGTAGGATGCCCCATAGCAAGCTTGCAACCGATCGACCCTAACATTCGTCGACCCCAGATCCCATGTCCACCGAACTCCGGTCTTAACGTCGACAGCGGCTGACAAACTGGCAACCGAATCTCTTGCATGCTCGTATCCCGCCCGGCTTGCGTTCAAATGCGAAAACCTGCAGAAAATTGGTGGTATGGCCGCTTACCACGCTGGTCTTTGTTTCCACCCTGACCGTACCTTAGCTTTTAAGGTCCGAGGGGCGACCAACGCAATCCTACAAATACTGCAATCTGAGCCTAAGTGCGCACCATCGACGCTCACAGTTGTCGCACATTCTTCTGGAAACCATGCTCAAGGGCTCGCTTATGCGGCTCGTGCTGTAGGCGCTCGTTGCCACGTTGTCATGCCACGGAACGCAACGCCTGCCAAGATGGCTGCGGTGAGGGGTTATGGCGCGGTGGTAACGCTATGCGAGCCGACACTAGCCGCTAGGGAGGAAACGGCGAAGCGTGTCGTTGAAGAAGAAAAGGCGGCGTACCCGGAGCGACGAGTGGAAGTTGTTCCGCCCTACGACGACGTACGCATCATTGCCGGACAAGGAACGTTAGCGGTCGAGTTTTTGGAACAGGCCGATGAGATTGGTATGCCTTTGGATGTAGTCATTACTCCTGTTGGGGGCGGAGGTATGTTATCGGGATGCTCGGTGGCTGTCAAGGGCCTCCGGCCAGGCGTACGCGTGGTTGGTGCAGAACCAGCAGGTACGAAGTACACGCATATATAGTTCTTATTTACCTGTTGTGATCTTGCAGGTGCTGGGGACGCCTCGCAGTCGTTCAAGACAAAACATTGGGTCCCATCGATCAACCCAAAGACGGTTTGCGACGGGCTACTGAGTTCTACGGGCAAGATCCCATTTCCGCTGATCCTACAGCATGTCGATGCAATATGCACCGTGACCGAAGAAGAGATTGCGTGAGTATACCGAATACCACTTTACCTTTCTATTAATCTGATTCGGCGCGTATATACTAGTCGGGCGATGAAATTCATCTGGGAACGAATGAAATTGGTGGTTGAGCCATCTTCCGCCGTGACTTTGGCGGTAGTTCTCTATTCCGCCGAGTTCCACCAGGCTGCTCAAGCATGGGCTGCCGAGAAACAATCCGGGCTCAACGTTGGGCTCGTCATCAGTGGTGGCAATGTCGACATGAAGGCCGCACTGGAAATTATCAACTCGGTCTCGGAAGGTTGATGCACCGGTAGTAGCGAGCCCGTTGTAGCCGTTGATTTCGTACCGTAAAAAATATTCGTTAGCCGAGCCGACCGGGCTGGGCCCTGATATGCAATATCCACCCTTCATAAGACCTGCGCCGCGTTCAGGAGCACACCTGCCGTCAACTCTCAAGTTCAGCTCGAAGTTCGCTATTACTTAGAAATGGACCAAAGCCCCATAGACGTGGCCACCAGGTGGTTTGCAGCATACAGCTCTGGGTCAGTACCTCAACACCTATAACGACTGCCCTGGCTCTAACTATACCCTTGGCAGAGACTATGAAGGAATGAAAGCATTGGCCGCCCCCGACTACGTATTCGAAGACCCCGCTTTTGGAAGGCTTGAAGGTAAGGGGTGTTGAGTTATCATATCGGTGCGGCATTACCCTGACCGGTACATAACAGGCAACCGAGCATTGGCTATGTACAAGATGTTTTTATCTGGTCGTGATAGGTCCAAAGCTGTATGGAACGTACACGAAGTTAAACCATCAACGGATTCACAGAAGGTTCTCGGCTCCCCTCCCCCGAAATCCCCACTAACCAAATCTCCCCAGGCTATCGTACGCTTCGAGGCCGTCTACAAGTTTAATGGTCGGCCGGTGACTAACCAGATTACGTCGAACATTCTTGTTGTGGACGGGAGGGTCAAAGAACAAATAGACAAGTTTGACGTTCCTACTTGGGCTGGTAGGTAACTTTCTCCATCAGAGCAACCTGGGCATTAAATGCATGTGAACCACATCCGCAGGACAAGCTCTTGGGATTTTTGGTTGGCTCTTTGGAAATTTTTCCTTCTTTCAAAATTCAGTCAAGCAAAAAGCGAACGCGAGGTTGGATATGTTTATCGCCAAACACCCAGACCTTCAGGAGAACCAGGAGACAGGAGCCACGTCTACGTAGGCACACCCCTTTGGGTAGACTTTGTATAGCTAGTACTCGGCCAAGCATAATGGACCAATGTTGTCCACTTTGTTTGTTTTTTGTGTTATCTGTATGTGAGTGTATGCGCGTGCTTTAAAAGGGAACTTGATCACCGGCGTGATGCGATGTTGGATCATTGATGGCCAGCTGACAACGAGCCGACACCACCAATGGCCGAAGTAGACAAGCTACCAGCGTACAGCATCGCTGAAACTAACCTTGCCCTCTGGGGAAGCGATGTACGTCCACTGGACACTGAAACTCAAACATCCCGGAATCCCGTTGCCTGACACAATGTACTAACCGAGGTTGTTCACACAGGTACAACAACGCGTCCGTGAACATGCCGGCGATGGCGAAAATGCATGGGAAGGCGCTGGTCAACAGGAAGGCCTTTTAATATGGCGGGTTGAGGACTTCAAAGTCGTGCCGTGGCCCGAAGATCGCAAGGGGCAGTTTTATGATGGCGATTCATACATCGTTCTCCATGTAAGCAGGAACCCAGACCTCATGTTTGATCAGAACGAACACTAAACCAATGCTGGCCTGCAGACGTACAAGAAAAGCCCGGACGCGGAAACATTGGCTCACGACCTGCACTTCTGGCTGGGTGCCCATACGACTCAGGACGAGGCTGGGGCTGCGGCGTACAAGACAGTTGAACTAGATGACCGTAAGTAACATAACAAAGCTTGGGAATGTGCATATTAATGAATTGTCTTGTGCTAAAGATTTAGGCGGAGTTCCAACCCAGTATCGCGAATGCCAGTCCTTTGAATCTCCTCGCTTCCGGTCTCACTTCCCCGAAGGAATGCGAGTGTTATCCGGCGGTGTACGCTCCGGATTTAATCACTCAGAGCCCGGTGCACCCCGGCCCTCCAAGCTCTACCAAGTGACGGCCAATGTCATCGCCGAGGTCCGCCTCCCCGTCACGCACCTGGAAGATGGCGACGTCTATATCTTTGATACCGGCGGAGAAGCGGGTAGTGCGCCCTCCATCATGCAGTACAACTCCAAGGGATCTACTGGCAAGGAAAGGTTCAAGGCTGGTGTAATAGCGCGAGAAATGGCAGGTGACCTGGGAGAAGTTCAAGTATACGGTGAGTCGCGCTCTGGATCACACGCTGGATATTACTAAACTATCGGTCTTTCTCAAAAGATGGTGATGCAGTGGCCGCCTTCTTCCGCCGCCTGGACCTCTCATAC
Organism: Ceratobasidium sp. 414; assembly: GCA_019616945.1. Classification (NCBI taxonomy): domain Eukaryota; kingdom Fungi; phylum Basidiomycota; class Agaricomycetes; order Cantharellales; family Ceratobasidiaceae; genus Ceratobasidium; species Ceratobasidium sp. 414. Next base: position 97,466 of record WSTK01000027.1, read on the forward strand.
CCTCCAGAAATTCCGCCGGAGATCCCGAGCCACACTTTAACCGAAACAACCCTCCTCCGTGTCCAGCCTTCGTCTTCTCCTCCATACACAGCTCTCCCCGAGGTGACGTGGAGCGCCTTGGATCCATCAGATATCTTCTTGCTCGCTACACCTAGAGTGTTGTTTGTTTGGCACGGCTCTCAGGCCTCGGGTGAAGAAAAACGGGCGGCAATGATGGCAGCGCAGCAATTTATCGCTGGTTCTGAAATGCGCCCTGAAACCAGCATAATCCGAGTCCTTCAAGGCAATGAATCAGATGATTTCTGGGCGGCTTTCGAGGTGTAAACCGAAGTCCGGCCATACGTGCCCGCATTTAGTAAAGTTTTGGCAAGTTTGGTTTTAGCCATTGTCATTATAGCTTGACTGTATGCGACTTAATAAATGAGACCTGTCTATGACATGTTGTCCGGTGTATTCAAGTGAGCAACAGGAGGAAGGAGCTAATGAGCGACAACAAATATAAATCGTACTAGATACAAAGCAAGGATGCGGGGCAGCGATGTGCAGGGCAATGAAGAGCAGCGAGCGTGTATGCATACAGGTTTCAGACTTTAAAACAAGCGACGAGAGGGATAAAACGTTCGATAGTAAGTCACCACCGGGGTGAACCTAGACGTATTTCAACCAGAGCAAATGTGCATTTACGCGCGCCCGAGAGCGAGAAGAGCCTCGCAAGCCTCAAGCTTCCGCCTCTCCTCGGCATGGAATAGATTGGCAGCCTGAAGAAGAAGGTCGAATGGAGTAGCACAAGGCGTCATTTCAGTATCTGCGAATGGGTCGCGCGTTAGCCTAGTGCCCAGGGGCAACAGTTCGGATAACTCACCAGCATCCTCGGCAGACATAGCCACATCGGGAATCGAACGCTCAGAAACGTCGGCGCTCGATGCCCTGGTAAGCTCAGAAATGGAGTCTCCGGAAGTAAGGCCAGGAGTACTAGCGGACTCTGAAGCTTCGCGTTTCTCCGACGCAGGAGCGCGGTACTTGGTCCATATGAACCGGTACTTCTCCTCCTCAGTATTAAACTTGATATTGCTGGATACCTGGGCGTCGCGGATATTCTGACGGCGGTTGCTGAACCAGACCGAGATTTGTTTTGGGCACCTAAGCATATATCGATGAGCATTGCGGTTACAATTCGAGGATAAGATGAGGAAACGTACCGTTTCAGCTTATCCGCGAGCTCGTTCCGGTCCTCAGCGCGCGGCTTGCCTTTACTCTTCATCCAAAGCTCCACGAGCATTCCAAACTCGACGCGATTGAGGTTCTCGCGGGCGCCAAATTCGACGCGCTTGGTGAGACCCTTGGTTCGTTTGGAGTCAGCCGCCTTGTGGCGGGGAGCAGAGGCCTTCTTGGCAAAGTTGGTACGGGCCATTATTGGATGGCAAAGCAGGATCAAGTGAGTGGATGGCTTAAATAGGATAGAGCGAGGCGGGAGAATTTGAACAAGCACGAGCCGCAGGGCAAGCCGCTTTATAACAATCCAGCGTCCAAGCTCTCATACGGCGGTTGGACCTAGAGTGCACATTCGCAAAGATGAATGAACGAGCTTGAGAGTTGGGCGTTTGCCGACAACAAAGACGGTACCACGTGGAAAAGGGTCATGGCCCATCCCGGACCTCTGCACTTGGACCTTCAGACATGGCAAGAATGGCCTTGCTTGAAAGGGTAATCGTGGCCAAGTGAGAGCGCTCGCTGGCCACTGAGACAATAAAGTATCGTGGCATAAGAGACGCGATTGTCTAGTATAGTAAGTTGTGCTCTGGCCATGACGGGACCATGACGGAGTGTGTAACCCCACAGACTGAGCAGGACTGGAGATAGGTGCAGCAGCCAAAAAACAGGAGCCACCACTCGATGGCGGTTAGGCGGCGTAGGATACGCATAATCACCTTGCTTGCCAAGGTCACTCCCACCCCCGGAATTGTCCCATCAAAAAATGACGGGTCCAGCTGACCTGGGGAGACACGGAAATAAATGGGCGTTAGATGATGATAGCCGAGTTTAAGCCAGTACCTACCTTCCTCGGCAAGACCTAGTGGGAGGGGCGGGGTAAGGGGAAGGGGCAACAGACAAGCATACATTTATACAAAACACATTGTTGGGCTCGTATTTCAAAATGTAAATCAAGGTAGGCGCACAACCGCCAAAAAGAGGATTTTGACGGAACTTGATGGTCGTGAACAAATATTTCCAATTCCAGCGCCAGGTGCCAAGTGTGGCCTATATCAACATCCCGCTTGGCAGCGACAGATAAAACCTGTTCCAAATTCTATGGTGAATAATACGCATACAACCGGGACCGACAAAAAAACGGTGTTTTACGAGAGCAGATAACGAGAGGAAAAGTTCCAAAAAATATCCCGGACAGTATCCCCAAAAACGTGCCGCGCAGCTCGGTAAAAGTAGTTTACTTAAGAATGCAGTCACGAGGGCTGAACAGAATGTGGGTAAATAGATTGCGGTGGGGCACAACAATCGAGGGGGAAAGGGGAAAAAACAAGAAAAAAGCTCAAGAAAGAAATGTACGGTTGCATACGGTCCACATTTTTTCCATGCGTCACGGTGCGTAAGGGGGACAAGCGCTGCAGGGGGCGAGTGTAAAGGAAAACTAGATTGGTGTCAGCGGTTTAAAAGGGGGATAGGTGGTAGTATGTTGGACGCGTGAGGATGATCAAACTATGGCCGTACACGGGTGAAAATAATAAGCCGGTGGAGAAAAAGTCTCTGGAGAAGAAACGTGCAGGGTTCGGGTCACAATGCAGTGCAGTCAACCATGTCTACGAAGCATTCCACCTCATCACTTGCCGACCATACTCAAGGGGCCTTTACGCTTGCGTCCTTGAGTGCCGTTTTCTCTCTCGGTCACGAGAGCATCCATACTCATCGCCTCGTCCATTGCATCCTGTCCATCATCGCTCCTTAGCGAATTACGCAAGCCACTCCCCCCCTTACCGCCGGCGTACCCTGCATGTGCAACAAAGCCAGCGTGGCTATCGTCGCTGGCGACCCCCATGTCCTTTCCCGACGCAAAACTGCTATGCCGGGAGGGAGAGTTGCTGCCAGAGCCCGACTGACCCTGGCCATTGTAGGGCAGCGACAGCAGCGAAGCTTGAGCCGTCTCACGCATTTGCAGGATGTTTTGCCGAAGCGCGGCCTGATCGGCAGGAAAGAGCAATCAGAATGCGTTGGTCAGCAAGGCTAGCCGAATATGGTAAATCCGGGCAACTGACCTGCTCCCTCCAGTACTGTTCACGTTGTTGACGCATCTCGTCACGGTGTTTGCGATGGAACATAAATAGCGTGAAGAGCGTCAGAAGCATTCCTGCAAATTAGTCCGAGTGAGTCCAGGTCAAAACGAACGGGAAGCAAAACCCGAACCCCCAAAAATAGATACCCCGACGACCACATAAACCCAGGTGCCGAGATGGCGGGGTGCATCCGTTGCGTACCCACAAGTCAAGGTGTCCAGGCAATTTCCAGATGTGCACCTAGATCTCAATTAGCGGATTGCACAGCAACGGGTCAAACTTAACGCACTCCTTGTCGGCGGTGCATGCTGCGCCGAAATCCTGTGTGGCGATACAGATTTTCTGTGCGGCGTCGCAGTACAACTCAGGTCGGCAGTTACCCCTATGCACGATAGGGGTCAAATCCCGTTGTGTCAAGCGAGCAAAGTCCACATACCTAGAGACAATATTGACGAATTCACCGGCAGACGAGTACGCGATGTACGGGATGTTTTCAACTACGCAGGGTTGTCCAACCGTAACGTTCTGCCACCTGTCGGGTCGAGGAGTTGTCAGCCGCCAAGACCTTCAGGGACGGAAACGGAACACAGGGCGAAACTCACATGCATTGGTAGTTGAGGCAGATCGCGCCCTTGTGGTTCTCTGGTGTAGAAAGAGAGCTGTCTGCCGCTGCCTCGCACTCGTCTGATACAAGACTGCTCAGCAACGGCGCCCTCGGGCAGAGCAGCTACATACCGTCACGATTTAGTTGGCACGGGCTTCCAACGGAAAGGATATTTTGACATTCGTCCTCTTCGTCCGGGCCTATCAGGACAAATGATGAGTAACCGAACAGGGCAACCACGCCGAGGGGGCCTACAAAATTGCGTAGAGTTGCACATTCGCGGGTAGTTCTTTGGTTCAACATTCTTATACCCGACTGTAAAGAGTGGAGCCAGTTAGCAAGCGGGGAAGCGTTGGGCGCGTCATACAAACGTACATGGCCATCTACCGAGGGGCCTGAATGAGCAACACATTCGACAGAAAAGAGACCCGACTCACTCGTCTTTACGACACCGTTTCTTTGTGCAAACGCTCGAGCCGCTGCAGTATGTCATGGTATCGCAGTCGGTGTTGAGCTGGTAGGAACCGGGGGTGAGGTAGGTGTTGGCTGTGCTGCAGGTGCCGCCTTCTGTGACATTGCCCGCGAGGACAGAGACCGGGAGGGCTGCGCCGAGGAGGGTGAGGACCGAGATGATCATGGTGGGAGGTTGTGGTGGGAGAAGAGAAACGCGCGAGCGGGTGAAAAAGGGGCTGGCGTTACGAAAGCGGTGGGACAGGCTCGGCGGGAGAAGAGCGGCGCGTGGGTCGAACTGGCGGGCGGGAGCAACAAAGGGAAAACGAGTGTAAGTGCGAGCAATGCGCGTTGGTCGTTGCCGTCGTTGGGAGAAAAGTGTCCCTGTTCGGGCTGCTCAGGACCGCCAAGCCAAACACCGACACACCACACGTTTCCCGAACCCGGAATAGGCGCGGGATATCCGCAGCAATGACGCATCTCGGCTCGCTGACTCAGCCTCGGGCATCCCTGAACATATCAATATTGGGCGTTACGAACATCCTGGGCATACATGCAGGCTCTCGTGGATAAATACATCACACTCGTCGCAGAAATCATGGCTGCAGCCGGGACACCTATACCGCCCGAGCACACTGAGCCCGTCGCCTGCCGCGGGAGCCGAATGTGAAGCACCCGTCCGAAATGGCGTTGTGCACCCCTGACACGCAGGTTCAGGTTTTTCGCCAGCCGAGGCCTCATTTCTGAACGCAAATGCGTCAAACCCCACCAACGGCAAATATACTCTGGGCCACTCACATCGCGACGTACGGCCGCACAGGGAACAAGTGGTGGTAGCTTCGCGCCAAGTGCGGGGACGACACTACCATCAGCCCGCACACATCACAATCGGTAGGGACTTCGCACAGCTTGGCCGAACATCGCGGGCATATGAATCCTTCCGCACGCAAACGGCTCGGGTGACAGACGCACAATGTAGGGGCGCTCGTGGGCGGCAAACGTGTTGGGAACCCCATCATCATCAGATCCGCGGTGGGGTTGAGCGCGGTCTTGGCTTGGCTCTCTGGGACCCCCGGGTCGCTGGCTTTGGGCGCCCCGCGGTGTGCCGGAGGAGGGATATGCTCGAACAGGAGATCCTTGAAATGACCCTCGTTCATGGCCACTCCAAATTTACCTAAATTCCAAATAAATCAAGATACGGCCTTGGGGACCGAACAGGCTCACCATCGGTCTTATCGCAAAGCTCCTTGCATATCTTCATCTCCGCCGCCAATGCAACCACCGATATCTTGATCTTGTCTTTGACACAGCTGTCCAACGTTTCATATATGTTTCCGGGATCGCATGTTGTGAGCGAACCAAAGATAATCACAATTTCTCTTGACGAGTGTGCAGGCAAATGACTATCAACACACGTGCGTCAGTCAGCCCAATTTCTTTAGTTTAATCACGTCAAATCAAAGACGCACTCGCCTCATTCCCGCACGGGCAATCTCAATCGCATTCTGCAAACTCGGCTCCCCAGCAGGTTCAAGCTTCCTTTTGTCCGCAATGGCTCTCAAAACGTCATGCGGGTTACCTGTTACCAACCTAGGTTTAGACAATACACCCGATTATCGATGAACTCACCCGTCATCTCCACAATCCTCTCACCAATTCCAGCCCGCATCCCAACCACCCCAACCTGTCCCAACGGGTTCTGCTCGCACCATTCCCCTACAAACGCCCTAGCACAGTCCAGCGCGAGTTCAAACCGTGTCGGGCGCAGGTCCCGGTCCGCCATTGCGCCAGACAGGTCGATGAGCAGGATGAGATGCCGGATAATGGCTCGACGAATGGCCGAGCCTGGGCCGAGCAGCCTATATAAATAAATAAATAAAAATATGCATATGATCAAGGAGTGTGTGAATAATTACGCACCTTTTTCTTTTATTCCGTGCAATCAAGTCCTCTACAGAATGCAACAGGCTCCCCCCTTCATCCTCCTGCACTTGATCCCAAGACCGCGTATAGTTTGCTTCCCATGCATAACCGGCCTATTCCACATAAAGTAACCCCATTATTCACGCTCCCCCACTCCAAATTACAACGAAGGCTTACGTCCTTTCCCTTGCTCTTCCCTTTCTTCTCTTTCTCTTTTCCTTTTCCCTTGTCGCGGTCGTTTTGTTCGGTATATTCAACATCCGAGTCTCCGCCCAGCATCTCGGCATCGGACTCGGACGATGCATCTGTACGGGGCGCCATGGTGATTTAAGTAGGTGGCGGGATGAACACGTGAGGCGGGAGATCACGTGGCCACCACAAGGGCACCTCAAATATCACCCGACCCCACACACTAAATGAGGCACGCTCATGTGAAAACCCTCAGGACGAAATGATCGGAGCGCAAATCCCGAAACTAGCGGTCTCAAAAATCCCGTGGACTGGGATTGAAATGCGCCCATAAAACGTTCCGTGCTTGGAATAACGCTCGCCGCTGCGGACAGGTACCACGCCTCATCTGCTGCGCTTCAAAGACCTTAAATCTATATTTGCCTGTAGTTGGCATATAAATAGTCAAGCCGCAACCGGCAGACTTAGCGCGATCTGCTCTATTTTATGCGTGTGAGCACTCCTGCTGCTACGGTACCAGTTAATCTTAGAGCACCGTTGGGCGTCCAACAGGCCAATAATTCGTCGGACGCGTGCTGCGCTGATGCACAGCGCCCGGTGTGCCCTTTTTTGGAAGGAATTCCAGAGGGCAGTTCATCTGAATAGGCCAAGATGCCGACCAATGCTAACCTAGCTTTTTATAACTCACGGCTAAACTTACATGGGTTTATGCGCTACCCCAGCGCCAACATAGCATCATCCGATATAGTTCACACCTCATATCATCCCAATCATTCAATGCATTCCCCATTCCCGTACTATGCGCGCCTGGTGGCAGGTCCGGCTTTGGAACCATAAGGCAAGAGCCCACAGCCACGTGACTGGACCGCCGTGTGCCCAAACAAACCTGCCTTAGGAAAGTCAAACAGAACCATTGCGTACTGCCTCTCGGAGCATTCTCGCCAGCGCATATATTCCTCCCGAAATCTTTTGGCAACCGAGCCCAGCAAACGGGAGAACATCCTATTGGCTGTTCTTGCTGCCGCGGCTTTTGGGCGTCCTCGTACACGGCCAAACCGAGGTTTCCCACCACTTGGCCCGCAAGCTATGGACAAGTATACGATGGACCATATGGGTCACTATATGTCACGCTGCCAGTCGGAACCTTTTGCTGCTATTGCGCAAGTTCGAAGTTCGTCGCGCTTTCCGGCTGTCGACTTATGGAGGTAGTCACCGTCTGGTGCTAAACGGAGACTTTGACTCGGTGGAATCGCGGACACAACCATATCTCCTGACTATCACGCAATACCGATGAACGACCCACACAATTGCATCCAAGACTCAGTCTGAGTGTTCGCTTACGACCGCATCATCCTTGGCTAGGCCTGGTGACTGGGTAGCTAGGGGTTCGCTAGTACAGTGTGGTGCGCCCTCGTACTAGTCAAGGGGATGTACAGGTGTCCCAAGAGACTTGGCAGCCGCTTGCGGCATTACCTATGCTACGTAGAGCAGCGAGCATGTCCCGACGATATGTATAAGTTGTTAGAACCTGCGTCTGAAGAGCCAATACCCTCAGTTTACTTGTCATGAAATACGCACTATTTGGAACAGCACTCGCGACGGCGATTGGGTCTGCCGCTGCCGTAGCCGAGTGGGGACAGTGCGGCGGTATTGAATACACCGGCAGCACTACCTGCGACACCGGTCTGGCTTGCGTTGTGATTAACGACTGTAAGTAACTGCAGTTTTTCTGTTAGAAAAGACATAACAGTGCTTTCGCAGGGTACTACCAATGCCAAAAGGCTACGGCTACGTCTACCACCATTCGCTCGACTACCACGACCACTCGTGCGATAACTACCACAACCTCATCGGGTCCGATCCCAACTAGTACTGGATTTGTCAAAACCTCGGGTCAGAAGTTTGTTCTTAATGGTGTTACGTATACGGTAGTTGGTGTGAGTGCGCCGTTGAATGCTGTGGGCTGAGAGGCTTAAACAAGCCATAGTCGAACGCTTACTGGATCCCTCAACTGGTCAATTCGGCGGATATCACCAAGGCTTTCTCCGACTTGAAAAATGCGTAAGTGCTATTAAATCTTTACGAGTGCAAAACTAAGAACGAATATATCAGTGGCTTCACAACTCTTCGCACATGGGGGTTCAACGAAGTTACCAGCCCAAGCGGCACTTACTACAACCTATGGTCTGGCTCGACTCCGACACTGAATACGGGTTCCACAGGGCTTGGAAAGTTTGGTACGTGTTAAATCCACCCAACCCCGTCAACAGGATAGGTGTTTACTCCCAACCATCATCTAGACGAAGTAGTCGCGGCGGCTAAAGCGTAAGTTCAATGATCATGTACGGCCTTGACGCATATATGACACTGGACCGCGCAGGGCCGGCATTCGATTGATTGTAGCATTGACAAACGACTGGTCAGGTAGGTAGCTGGTGCGAATTTATTTCCTTTGAAAGCTAACCACTACTAAATACCCACAGACTATGGCGGGATGGGTAAGCAACAACCCGAAGTCTTGTAGCTCAAGAGTAACACCATACTGTAGATGTTTACGTTAAATAAATTAAGAACTCGGCAAATCATGATATTTTCTATACCGGTATGTAATCACGCCGTCCGTTCATACATTCAACTGAAAGATGCTGCGATTTCAGACTCGACCGTCAAAGCCGTGTTCAAGAAATACATTGCCGCATTTGTCGGGCGCTACAAAAACGAACCAACTATCCTGGCATGGTATGAAATCTATTTGCCTGGAGCCTTCTCGCCGACGAACCTATTCTAATTAGGGAGCTGGCCAACGAGCCTCGTTGCAAAGGAAGCACTGGTACCTCCACTGGTACTTGTACACCTGCGGTTAGTCCGTACCCCACCGCGCAGAGTATAAGCTAATATCACGCGTTTCAGACCATCACCGCATGGGCTAGTAAGCCAACAACCAGTTTCATCCGGCTCATGACAATCTGATAATTGGTTCAGCCGAAATATCCGCATACATCAAGTCCATTGATCCAAATCATCTTGTCGCGCTTGGCGACGAGGGATTTTACAACTGGCCTAATGGACTGAATTATCCGTACCAGGGCGGCGAGGGTGTCGATTTTGAAGCAAACTTGAGCAAGTGTTTTCCTTTCACGACTGAAATATTTCTTTGCAGAGATATCAACCCTCGACTTTGGCACTTTCTATGCATACCCCGAGCACTGGGGGCAATCGGCCAACCTAGCCGCTTGGGGCGTGCAGTGGATTAAAGGTTAGTCTAACCAACGCCACGTTGCCAGTGGGGGAAACATAATCAACGTTGAATGTACCTAGATCATGCGGCATCCCAAAAGGCAGCAAACAAGGTGAGCTCCGGTGCCTATCTACTTGGGTGTTGGAGAGACTAACCAAGCATTTTCAGCCTGTGATCATTGAGGAGTTTGGAGTCGTCGATAATAAAGTGGTAGGTTTCAACCCCCAACACGCACAAGCTTATTACTGGCTTCTAAATCATCTTATAGCCAGTTTATACACAGTGGTTGGATACTGTAATTTCTAGTGGGCTTACAGGTGACCTCGTCTGGTGCGTGCCTGAAATTTCTCAAGGGCGTAGACCATTTGCTGAACCGAGTAATTTTAGGCAAGCCGGAAGTTCTCTCTCATTTGGGATGGCACATAATGATGGATATACTATCTATCCCGGAGAGGTACGAGTTTCTGGCAACTGCTGCGCGGCCAGTTTCTAAATCTCGTATATAGGCGGAATACACGCTGCAGACACAGTATGCAGCTAAACTCAAGGCTCGCGGCTAGATATATGGAAGGGGATGTGTCTGTTACTGTTTACCCTGTACTTATAAGGGAATACCTACACCTGTGATTAACAAGGTGGCCTGGTTGCAATCAAAAGCGTGATTCACGTCACGTGATTTATAGCTTGGACATATCCCCTCTGTTCCGTACTGTGCCAGGGGCTTAATTTGCTTTATCTACCCAAGTTTGGAGACTATCACATCCTAAATACTATACGACGTCATACCTAATTTATATTGGGTTCTTCCGGGCGCTGAGACTTATGCAGCTCTGTCACTCCAGGGCCCCATACTTCGTTGTTATCAGCACATTTGGCAATGTGACCATTTCTAGCCGTATGTTATTTGCCCGACCGCTCTCGCCTGGATCGGGGAAACTACGGACGGCGGTTAGTCCTGGTGACCTGGCGAACGCTTAGATCAACAAACGGATTCTTACTGTGCCTGCGATTGATCTATTAAAAACTAATGAAGTCGCGACTACGCGAAATAGGAAGGGCGGTTTTATCCTCCCATGGCTAGAATGACGATTTCCCGTCCGCGTGGCCCAGTCACACATCGGTTGGCATTCCCATTGGCACACGGGAATGGGTCTCCACCTCAATCGCAGTCGTTGCTACTAGCAGCAGTGATATTAGTGGGCGAGAATGCTCCGCTAGCGAGTACAAAACTTGGGAAACAGCACCGAGAGGAGCCGTATCCTGTATCTCAACTTGAGCTATGAAGTCTGCCCTTGGAACTGCAGTGTTGGCCTCCTCTGTCGCATCCGTGCTAGCCGTCGCGGAATGGGGACAGTGCGGAGGTATCGGATACACGGGTAGCACCGTTTGCGACTCGGGCCTTACTTGCGTCGTCCTGAACCCTTGTTAGTACAGCCTATAGGCGCATCTTACTGTTTGGATTGACCATGGGCCAAAGATTACTCGCAGTGCCTGACGCCTACCACCACTTCGACGGGCACGACGAGCACGAGCACGACGACATCTAAGCCAGTGACCACAACGACGACTACAACGTCATCTTCTGCAGCGCCAGCAAGCACGGGATTCGTCAAGACTTCTGGCCAGAAGTTCACTTTGAACGGTTCGACCTACACCGTTGTTGGGGTATGTGTGTTTTGTCCGTACTATTTCCTTGACATTCAATTGAATGTACTCTTCACCAGTCCAATGCCTATTGGATGGCCCAATTGTCTACGACCGCTGATATCACCACCGCCTACAACGACTTGAAGAACTCGTAAGGCATCTTCAACCCGGCTTGTTGGCTGTTGCTGAACCCCTTGATGCAGAGGGCTTACTACACTGCGCACATGGGGATTCAACGACGTTACGAGCGCTAGCGGCACCTACTACCAGCTCTGGTCTGGTTCGACAGGCACCTTGAACACCGGTGCGGATGGACTCGGTCGATTCGGTAGGTACAAATCGTCCAAATGTTTGATAGCGTTGGGCTGACATTCGCACCAGACGTTGTTGTTTCGTCTGCCAAGGCGTTAGTACATTCATTCTAGTTGGGGCTTACTAGATCTCATGAAAACCGTTTTATACAGTGCTGGCATTCGCCTCATCGTCGCTTTGACGAACAACTGGTCTGGCAAGTGCTTTTACCTTTTGCACAAAATGACTCTAACTCTATTATCATAGACTATGGTGGAATGGGTTGGTTAGATTTTCAAGTGACGCAGAGCGGAACTAATATATGCCCTCAGATGTCTACGTCAAGCAGATCCTTGGTTCTTCTAACCACGATCTCTTCTACACCGGTAAGTGGCGTGTGGCTGCTTGAAGTGCCGCGCCTTACCGTAAAGTATCCTTTCAGACGCCACAGTCAAGGCTGCCTTCAAGAAGTATATTAATGGATTCGTCAGTCGTTATAAGAACGAGCCCACCATTCTCGGCTGGTAAGTATATTCGGTATACTGGTGTAGCGGGCGTGGGTATAACGATCTCATTAAAGGGAACTTGCGAATGAGCCCCGCTGCAAGGGAAGCACCGGCACTTGGACCGGCACTTGCAACACAACCGTGAGCATATACCCTCTACCCACCAACGCCTACTAAATTTTGCTCGGTAGACCATTACCAACTGGGCTGGTAAGTCGAGAGGACTGACCCAATAGGACTATGTCTCATTCACGTTTTCTAGCTGAAATGTCCGCGTACATCAAGTCGATTGATTCGTAAGTGGGAGTCAGTATTAACTAGCAACTCTGCTAAACGCTCGGGTCTTGAACATAGGAACCACCTCGTCGGCCTCGGTGACGAAGGGTTCTACAACCAACGTACGTGTCTCGAGTGTCCAAACCGCCTTCAGCTTATTCAAGTGATACCCATGCAGCAAACGGGCCCAACTATCCCTACCAAGGCGGCGAAGGTGTCGACTTTGATGCTAACCTGAGTGAGTCTTACATTTTATCGAGGCACGCCAACCAGAGTCCCCAGACTAAACTCGGTTTGCACTTCTTTCGCACTCCAGAACTCTCGACGCTCGATTTCGGAACCTTCCATGCGTACCCTGGGAGCTGGGGCCAGTCGGCTAACGCAACGCTTTGGGGTGTGCAGTGGATTAAAGGTTAGCGGAGTCGCCACATGACCGGGGATCGACATCCTGATTTTGAATCTTCCAGATCATGCTACTTCTCAGAAGGCTGCGAACAAGGTTCGATCTATCAATTTTGCCGAGCGAAGCGGCTGGCTAAACTCTTGCTTTGTTGTAATTCAGCCCGTCATCATTGAGGAATTTGGTGTGACGAGCGATCAGGTGGTGAGTAACGAGTCACAGCTCACGGGGCAGTGGGCTCAGGTGTTCACATATTGGTCTGCACAGAACACGTACGCCCAGTGGTACAGCGCCGTCATCTCGAGCGGGCTTACAGGTGATCTCATCTGGTGCGGCCCCGCTCACGCATGGCGTATATATTTAGTCTAACATGATGTCTGCAGGCAAGCAGGCAGCACCGTGTCGACCGGCAAGACCTGGGACGACGGTTATGCTGTTTTCCCCGGCACGGTGAGCCGTTCGCGTTAAGCTGGCAATGAAGGCAATGAATACTAGCTCACTCTTTCTCTCCAGGACACCTACACCGCCCAGACTCAACATGCTGCTGCGCTCAAGGCGCGCGGATAAACAGGTTGAAAGGAACCTTCTGGCATATGCAGTCTGTAGGGCTACCATGTTTTGCCGAATACAATATGTGCATGCACCCAAACATTACTGTCGCAAAAGTCCAGCTTCTCAGCGTCCAACGCCAGAATACAGTCATGCGCGCGTAAACAAAATCATCAAAAATCATATACGCAAACTAATCACAAGAGCCGGGCATGTTCCAAGAATATGGCAGAGACGTGCATTTACCACTTTCTGGCGCGCACCTTCAGTCGCTCTCCTCGACGGCCGCCTTCTTCCGCACAGGGAACCACGTCCGCTTCTGCACTACGGGCGCCACACTCTCGCTATTGCCCCACGCGAGCGCAGCCTTGTCGTTCAGATCCACCGCGCTCGAACGAGCGGATCCGAGTGGGCTCGTGAATGGAGACCGGGCAGATGTGTTGCTAAGCGTGCGAGTGATTCCGTTTGGGCCAAGTGCGCGTTGCAAAGCCTCACGCTCCGCCGGGGACGGTGCAAATGCTAGGAGCGAAGAGAAAAACGAGGCGCTCCCTCCGCTATTGCCACCGTTTCCGAGTGCGACCGAGCTCGAGTTAGCACTCCCAAGGCTGAGGGACGAGAACGAAGGTGCTGGTTCAGTCGATGCGGGTACAGGTGGGGCCATGCTAAATGTCCGGCCTCGCGTAAAGTTGAACATCTTGGACGCGTCGGGCGAAAAACTGAACACCTTGGCGTCCGGGTTGAGCCCGGAACCCAGCGCAGTGGCATTGGTGCGTGCGTTCCCTTCGTCTTTCTTGACCCCAAACCAACGGCGAGTCTTTGGCGGCAAGCTCGTCACTACAGCTGTCTCGGTGGCGGATCGGGCAGGCTCGGGCTCGTCGACCTCTTGGATGAGCGGCACACGGGTCGGAAGACTGACACGTTGCGCATCGAACCCACGGCGGGTGGACAAGTGGCTCGGAGGACCAAATACCCCTTGCCCAAACGACGAGATCGAAGAGTCAGCGTTCCCAGACACAGGAGAGTGCTGCAGAAACGGCGGGGCAAACGAGAGCCCGTCTTGAGGGATGTCATCGCCCGAGCTCGAGCCCGAATGACGCTTCTTCGAGTGCGAATAGTTCGTAGCAGTGTGATACCCAGAATCTCCGCCAGTCGACAGCCGGTGGCCATCATGCGAATCGGAGCGAGGACGGCCAGTAGGGGCGTCAAAGCGCGACTCGACAGATACGGAGCGCGGACGGCCGCCCTCCGCTCGAGGTACCCACACGCCATTAGTCGAGGACTCGCTTGTCCAGCGACGTCGGCTCTCGCCGCCCACCCAGCCGTCCAATTCAATGATCCGATTCGAGTCTTTGGCCATATTGGTGTCCCAACCGTTCGTAGTGCCTTGAGAAACAGATTTGGCCTCATTGACCCAACCATCAGCGTCCTTTTCCCATCGAGAGGGGCTCGTTCCAGTCCCGTTTGCGTTCCATTGACCAGTGCTCGCGCCATTTGCCCAGTGACCGGGACTCGACCCGTTTATGAGCTGGCCAGGACTCGACCCGAACTGCGAACCCATGAGTTGACCAGGGCTTGTCGAGTTTGCGAGCTGTCCGTTTGCGGTCCTATCCGACTCAGCTTCGCCGTCCCATCGCTGGTGTCCGTGTCCATCTTCACTAAACAACGAGCTCGGTAGGAGGGCACTCGGAGGCGGGGAAAACGCGCTGGTGGTCGGAGAGTCCATTCCAAGATCGAGACTGAAGGCACCAAACTTGCCCTGCATAGCCTGGTTAAACCTGGCACCATTTCCGTTGCCAGCGTCGTCCGGAACAAGCGCATAATTGCCTCCTCCACGCTTCGGAATAGCTACAGGCAACGTGTCCGAGTCGAAAGGCGAAAAAGCCGGACGGGTAGCCACTTGATGAATACTCCCGGGGCTCGGGTTAGACGATGGCTGGCTCGAGTCGGGGCCGTTTACACCCTTGGCAACAGGACTCTGTATGCTCTTGCCAGCGGTAACACCGAGGCCCGCCAGGTCCGTATCGAATATTGCATAACCCTTGTTCCGCGCGCTGCGCGCGGGAGAGGCTACATCCGCCGAAGCATTGGCTGGGGTGGGAGAGTAGCCTGGGTTCGTAGCTGTGACTATACCAGAAGCGGGCGCAGCCGGAGTGTTCTGAGGTTGAGCAGAGTGGATCGCATGTGACAAAAGGCCGGGGACGGGAACAGATGCCGTGCGAATGTGCGGAACGACCGGGTTGTGTGCGCGGGCAGGGTTCGTCTGTACAGGCTGGATTAGTCGGTAGAAAAAATAAACGAGATAACAAGAAACATGCCTGACTAGCGTTGCTGAGCGAGGGGGCACGCACAGGTGTTTGACCGATGTACACCACCCCAGGCTCTTTTTCTTTTTCATGTTCATTTGCTCTACCGTAGTCCCCCTGGCCGTCTATGTCGTCGCCCTGCGCTACGCTTGCCTGCCACGCTCTCAACTCATCCAACGTCTTCCTCGCTTCCCGCACCTCTGCCTCCAACGCTCGCACCTTGCCCGCCAGCCCCATCACCTCTTTCTCCTCCCCCACCCCAGCAACCTCCTCCTCGACCTTCCTAATCTCCTCCTTTCTCGCGCCAATCATCTCAACGATCTCCTCTCTCCTAACCTTTCCCTTCTCCACCCCTTCTTTCACTCTCTCTTGGTCCTTGAGCACCCGATCCTTCAGAGACTCGGCCTCCTCGGTCAACGCAGCCGCCTTTTGCTCGAGCGCAGCATGCTTAGCCTGCACGCTCGATAGGGTCTTTTCAGAAGACCGAAGCGTGCGACGAGCATTCGTGAGCTGATGCGTGTGTGTTTTCGCAGCGTCTGAGGCGGCTGAAGTAGAGTTGTTCTTTGTTCGCTGCGCAACATGCTCCTCGGTTTGTTCGCGAGTCTGCGCGGTAGAGGCATGAAGCTGAGCAAGCTGAGCGCGAGTATTCGACAACGTGGCCTGGGTGGTCGCGATGTGCTGGAGAAGATCAGCGATCAGAGGATGTGCATCGATGTTCGGATTTGGTCCAGATGTTGTGGTGGTAACAGTCGTAGCAGGAACTGGGGAACTCTCCACTTTAGACTTCGGTTTCCGTTTAGGGGATGATTGTTTCTGCTGTTTCGCGTTGGTATGAAGTGGCAACGAAGCGTGTTTGGGCAGCGGCGGAGGCGTACGACTGCCTGGAGTCTCGGGCACAACTTTCCATTCTGCGGAAAAACACATTAGCGCGCAGGAAAAACGTGAGGGAAAAGCAGGTGTACTGAGTAATTCCGAGTCATCGAGCAACCGAATATCCAGCAGACCAGCATGAGCATGAGCATCGTCCCCTTTGCCGAGTAATAACGTTCCCCCAAACCACCATTTACCGAATGCACCCAAGAACCAACGCCCGTGGTCGCTTGCAAAGACATTGATGGGGATGGGGGCAGGACTGCTGTTGTGACTCTTTGTCCCAGCACGGTGGTCACCGACGGGGGTGACCGCAGCGATCGTCAATACGCCAAATGAACGGAATATGTGGGCAGATGAGCGAATAGAGACCGATGCTCGGGTGGCGAATTGGAGGTGCGGGGCAGCATCAATCTGGTGACTGTGGCGGGCCCAGTGCAACGAGGGGGATTCGGCGTCCGAGGCATCGTGCAGCTTGCTCAGGTGGCGGCGAAACGCAAGCTCAGTCAAGAATGTGCGGAACGACGCCGGCGAGGGATTGGTGACATAGGCTGCAGCAAGTCAGCACTCGCAACAGAGGGTGAGAGCGAACGCACCGAGGATGAGGACGACGGAAACGATGGCGGCGGCAACGACAAGGCTCCTGGTGTCGACTGCAGGACTAAGGACGCCGGGTAACATTGCTCCCAACGCTCCAAGCGCAAGAACGCCCATATGATGGTCGTCGTCGTTTGAACAAAATCTGATGGTCACGCCGTGACTCATCCGTGACGAAAATTTGATACAGGCCCATTACGTGAGGTGCTATACATCTATGCGTCAGGCTTTCCCCCTGCTTTCCCCTCCATGCTCTGCTTGCTCGCCTCGTCTTCAGCAGCGACCTTCCTCTCGGCTTCCAGTCGTTCTCGTGCTCGCACCACTTTGGACTGCAAGTAGTGTGACCACATCGGTGTGGCTGTCTTTTTCGATGCCGCCCCAGCTGCAGCACTCGCCTTCTCAGGTGGCGCAGGCGGAGAGTTTTGCTTGAATAACAGCTCGTACCGCTATCCCCGCAACGCGCCAATCCGCACATCAGTCGGTCAAATGTAAAACCCGACCCTGCACACAGCCTCACCTTGACGATCTCCTCCAGCGATGTATCCGGCTTTACGTTCAAAATGAGCTGTGCTTCGTCCACTGTCATCTTGTGCTCCCGCGTCGTCCGGTCCGTCGCCGAGCCGCTCGTAGCATTCCCAAGCCCGGCTGCCTCTCCTTCTATTGTTCCCGGCGGCCGATGTCGTGCGTCTAACGGGCCGAGACGAAATGAACAGTCAGCAAGAACTCGTTTCTGCTGCCGACACACCACATAAGCGAGGCAAGAGGGTCACAGCATACACTCGTCACGCCCCATACGCCCGACACGGTCGTGGGAACCAGCCCTCCCAGCGCGAGGCATCCACACGACCCCCAGAGCCAAATCTGTACCCCAGCTACTTCCACGTATGCCACCGTAACGTATCGAGCCCAGTCATTGTCCTAGACAGTCTCATTCGACTACGATGTCCAATTGAGCCGCCGTGGCGCATGGAATGCATCGCGTGGATGACGCCCCAGTGCAGCGAGATCAACATTGGCCATCCTTATTCCACCCTAACAAGCGCAAAAGTCTAAAAGAGTGTGGATCAAGAGAGAAGAAACCTTAGCCCAAGACATCGGGCATGCGTTCTAGCCTCGAGCCATCACCAAGCAGATATTCCACTTGAGATAGGATGGAGAATGAGGTGAAAGTCTTTTCCACCACACACGGAGAAAGTCCAGAGACCCGAAGCTTGGGCTATCAAGAAAACAAACTACTCACTTCGTGCGGCTTGCCTGCCGGCTTCCAGGAACGCTTTGCCCAGGATTTGTGCACTAACGATCACAATTTGGATGAGAGCTCGAGGTGAGGACTGTGCGCGATGGGTAAGATGGGTCGAACAGGGTAGCCCACCAACCCAGTAAAGTGCAGAAGGAACAGAGAGCGTCGAGCAGTGCCCAAATGATCAGACCAGGAAATCCAGAACAGTTTTCGCGGGCCAGAAGAGCCGCAAGATATCCAAGAGTGTCGATACGCCATTACCCAGGAACCAACGCAATATAAACGAACTCATGAGCAAGTGCACAAGGATCAACAACCCACCAGGCTCCACTCACCATGCTTCAAATCCGCCGCCTCCTTAGCCTCCCGCTACTGTACGATGCTTTCGTCTGTCCTTCGAGCAATACACAAAGATACAATCGAATAGATTACAGTGTTAAAATACGCCGAGGCAGCACACACGTACGAATGATTGTGGCCGAGAAATTAGTCTTAGATCAGCAAAGGCGCTTGTGCATCAATCTTCCGTGGCGCCACTCCTCATAAATCGGGGACAAGTCCAAAACCCAGGAACACAGACGAGAGGAACTACATAAAATATGTCAATTATCTTTGCGCTTTCGCAGTAATTGGGAGCCACACAACCCTCGGACCCAAGTGAGGTTTAGTATACTACACTCGAATGTACGACTACTGGGCACTAGCTGATACAAAGGAACACCCAGTGTTCTTTTGCCAAGTTGGCTCGCTGAAGGACGCTTGGGGTCCAGAATATCTTGGCCTGGGTCGAGGTGCCAGTACTCGGTGTGCTCGAGCAAGATCGCCATGGACTCCCAATGAAGGGGCCACCTCAATACTATGGATCAAATATTAGTGCCAAGCAATTTCACCTCACAGTTCACTCACTACCTGGTGTTGCTCGTCGAATTTGAGACCACAACTGGTCCAAATGCACGCACGGTATTCATTGTAGAACCTGTGCAGACCGTACCCCACGTATGCCCCGCATATAGTATTGGGTTAATGCCAATCTAAAAGCATACCTTTCAGCAGGCTTCAGTTAATTAGGCTGAAAGTACGCACAGGAGCAAATGGAGTGCTGTGATGCTCAGCTAGAATCGAGACAGCAAAGGCAAGCTAACCGCCCGCCATGAGCAATTTGAACACACCACAAGGATCGGTAAACTCACAGCCGCAGTTAAGAATGTTTCAATAAACACGGCTTAGGCCGAGTTGATACCATTGACGGGAGTGGAACTAAATTGAGCGTGAGCGACATGAAACGCTGCGGGCTGGGTTATACGTATGTTACAGCAGGTTGTCCAGGTCGAAGAGCGAGCGGCAACGCCGAGGCTGCTATAATGCCGACCGTCTGGGTGATGCAGTACGGCAACCAACGAACAGGGCCGATGGCTCCGACCAGGAGCAATGCTGTTGAAATAGACAGATCAAACACACTGCTTCAACAACACCATCAGCGTAACACGAGCAATAAAGCGCACTGCCAACCGGAAAAAGAGTCAGACCGGCGCTAGAGAGATAGGTCCATAGAAGTTGAGATGTACAGGAGTTGGGCGATGGAGGTTACGCTGAGGATATCACACCATTCGATTGGTTCGAGGAAGCGGCCGGCCTCGCAGGTGTAAGCCACCCTGCAGGTGGCTAGCAGGCGACTTTGGGGCGATACCAATCTAGGATACGCCATCGTTCGGACCATAACCGACGGGCGTATGAACCGGAGCAAACGCTTTTCGGCAAGCAGCACAAGGACCAAGAACACGAGCTGATTGTCACGCATATATTAGCCGCGTTGAGCGACTTGGACGCGAGCGCTTGCCGTGGCAGTTGGGGAGGCTCCAGTGAAATCGGCTTGAACCAAGTTAATACCAGGAGTAGCACGGTGTTCAGTCACATCCAACTGAGTGCCAAAACCTTGGATTTTAAACTTGCTTGATAACGAGTGGACTGGGTACTGGAGCAAGGGCAGCGGTAGTGCTCTGGCCGCGTGATAACCCGCACAATAGGCAGGGCTTATTATTCCGTGGGGGGCTGGCCAGTAGGAATAACGGAATTGGCTGCGCCTTCAGTACGCTGGCGTGAGGCGGGAAGGTGGCCGGACAACAACCACACGAATATCAGAAGCGGTGGGCCTGTTGGTGTTGATATGTAGAGATGTATAACAGGCATGTCACTGGCATGGTACGCTGTTATTACGAGAATGCAGCGGCTCGGGTGCTCCCGAATGTGAGTAGCGGGAGATAATGGTTGCATTCCGGCTTGACTCAACTGACTGAAATTAAGATAACTGAGAAGTACACATTTAGACCCTCAGCCCTCGGTATAGCTACGATCAGCGAGTAAGTGGGAGTTCAGGAAGTTGTCGGGTTTACTCCCTCCTGTGGTGGAACATGCTTTGCTGCGCGATTGTCACGTGGTCGAGGGGTCAGGGATAAGTCGGCGCTTGACAAATTTATGGTGATCCATTCTGTCGTGCAGTCTCACGCCTGGCATCTGTTTTTGTTTAGTTCGTCTCTACACAACAACAAATTTAATCACCCCTCCTGCTAGTAGCGCCTACGGTTATTTATACTATTGATTTTGCGAGTCCAGTTGTGTTGCTGGTTCCGTTTTTGGTTCGTCTCTGCTAAGTATCCCGAAACTTAGTCCGAGGACCGTTTTGGCTTTATGGCCGCAGCAACGCCTCGGCCGTCGAAACGAAAGCATATCGATGGCGAGCGGGATGTAGGGGCGAGTGGAAGTGCGAAGAAGAGCAAGGAGGAGCGGAGAGCTGAGAAGCGGGCGAAACGGGAGGCGGAGGCAGAGTCACCTGTGCGAAGCAAGGTCAAGGCCAACGGGGTTAGCTCACAGAGGACTCTCGACGACGACGCAAGCGCCGCATTGGTGACCGGGTTCAAGCTCGTACGAGCACGAACGAACGTTAGCGTCCCGCCTAGATTTGCTGGAGATACTCGACGAGGTGTTGAAGAGATTCTGGATAATTTAGTGATGCGGTGAGTCTAATTTGGTTGGACGAGTCGTGCTGTGCTACATCTGCTTTGAAGTAAGGCTAATAGAACACACTTGCATGTTGACTAGTTATGTGCCCTCCCTTCGAGGAGTGCTCCTTTCACATAAGAACCTCACGTTTGCGCAAAAGGTTGCAATAATATACGCCGAAGGACCATTTCCAACCACCATAGTGGAATTCGATGCGGGAGTATGGGCACCAGAGGTAGGGATGCGTATTAGTGAGTAAATCGCTGATTCTGCTCAAGCACAGGATGGTTTATGATATTTTGTTTGATTCGCTAGCTGGGTGCATATCTCTACATGCGACAGATCATATTGGTTTGCTTGTGCATCGAACTTTCAACGCCTCAATAGACCGAGCACACATACCCGATAATGGGGAGTGGGAATATGTGCATGGACCGATAGCGAACGATCCAGAGCTAGGTGAGTTCTTCAAGGCTGAAACACTTATTATGTTACGAGTTAACACGAGACGCTTAAACCAAGGTGCTGAGGAAGGCCAGGATAACGAGGAGAGTGGCCGGTGGGTACACGCTGAAACGGGGGAGACTTTAGGCGGCAAGTCTGGGCTCGTGGAGTTTACAATAGTCGGGTGAGCCTGGGAAATCGGCGCGAAGCGTTCCTATTAAAGAAATCGTCTAGCTATACGGTAGCAAACCAGATGCTATCATTACATGGTTCGCTTCAACCCGATCCATTCGCACCCGAACACTATGCCGCCAGACGGAAACTTGCCCAACCGACAGATGTCGAAGAACCTGGGAACGAGCCAGAAGCCCGGGTACAAGAGAGCAGTGAAGACGAAATAGAAGCGATGGAGGAGGTTGTGGTACCGCGTGGCAAACGACGAAAGGTGGTTGATGTGGTTCCAGCTGCTCCAGAGCCTGAAGCCGCACTGGTCAAAAAGAAGAAAAAGAAGAAGGGTGCGGTGAATGGTGAGGCGGGTGTAGTCGCGACCGAGGCTGCGGTGACAGCAGTCAAGGGTGAGGAAAAGAAGAAGCGAAAAAAGAAAAAGGTGCAGGCTGCCGATGCATAAGTTAGTTAGTCCTTAAGGAATACACCACGTGATTCAATGTATTCTCTGCGTCATCAGGGGTTGTCAGTGAGAAGCTGAGTGAGCGAGCTCGTGATCAGACGACAACGATGGCCGCCGGCGCAATCAAGCCGGCAGTGAGCTACGCAGCGGTGGCGGCGAGGGGAGCGCAACGTGGTCCTTCTACTGACCCAGAATCAGCAACAATCCCCCCGGAACGTCCAAAGGGGAAGGCCCGGGACAGCAAGGTTAGCTTTGCAGAGCACGCGCCCCCCAACGAACGCACTAGATTGCTTAGGCAACAAGAAGCATCGAGCAACGAGCAGGGCGAGTATGACGCCGAGGAAGAAGACAACGCCGAGGAGGATTCCGAGCGCGAGGACGGAGGACTAGTCACTCGGGCGAGACGTGCAATTGGGTTTGGCAAGGGTAACCACCATGATCGACTCCCGCTTTATGCCGACGATGGACGAACTCAACGTCCTGTTCCTCTGCGCAGCGCTCTTGGTGCTGTCCTTGGTCTCATCCTGGTCGGTGTGCTCGTTGCGGGAGCGCTGCTCGTCCAGTCTGGGAGTGCGTACTTTGCTCCAGTCTTTCGGACTTGACTGACCGCTTCATTACTCATAGACCACAACACTGGCCCGTCTCCCCGACCACCGACCCGACCAACTTCTGCGTATCCCGCTCCGACGGGAGGCCCTGCATATCCGGTCCCAACGGGGGGGACAAGTGGCCCGCGTAATCCGGCATATCTTATTAATGCGGAGCACGGTGCTGTAGCGAGCGAAGCAGAGGTCTGCTCGCAAATTGGAGTCGATGTTCTTAAGGTAGTTAAGTGTCCTTGGCCTCCTGGCTTATCTTACAGGCATTTGAACAGGACGGGGGAAATGCCGTTGATGCGGCGATTGCCAGTACTCTTTGTGGTGTGTCCGTTGAATGACATCCACTTTGAATTGACTAACGCATGCTTGAAATTTAGTCGGAACCGTCAACCCATTTTCAGCTGGTATTGGCGGGTGAGTTTATTATCAATTTCGGCGGCTTTGAACTGAACGTTTGTTGTAGTGGTGGCTGGATGGTTATTCGGGTCCCGCCCGCTTCCCCCTCTGAAAATTCAACCGTCCATACCATCGATTTCCGGGAGACTGCTCCAGCCGCATCTAACGGCACAATGTTTTCCAAGTCCCCGCTCCTCTCCAAATTTGGGGGTCTCTCCGTTGCTGTTCCCGGTGAGATCAGGGGCATTTATGCTGCCCACTCGCAGTTCGGTCGGCTTCCTTGGGCACGCTTGTTTGAACCTAGTATCAAACTTGCGAGCGACGGCTGGGAAATTACGACAGAGCTGGATCGACGCTTGAGGCTATTTGGGAAAGGTTGGATGGAGCAGGATCCGGACTGGAGTGCAGTATTTGCCCCAGAGGGAAGGCTGCTCACGAAAGGAGACTGGGTCAAGAGAGAGAAATTTAGTTATACCTTGGTTTCGATTGCGACTGAAGGTCCAGATGCGTTTTACACGGTGAGTTATCGTGGGCTTACGTTCGACTGCAACAGTTCCTAAGATGGCGCCTTATTCTAGGGCACGATCGCTACTTCTATCATAGACAAGATCCAACAAACTGGCGGAATTATGACCAAGGAAGACCTTGCATCATACCGAGTCGTACAGCGTCCCGCACTCGAGGGCACCTACCGGGGACGTCGTGTATATACAACCCATGCCCCCTCGAGTGGGCCCGTATTGTTACATGTCTTGAATGCTCTCGACCGGTTCGGAGCGGGCCCAAACATCTATGACAAGGTCGCAATGAAGGAGGAGAGCGGGTTGTGGTGGCACAGAGTCGTCGAAGCACTGAAATGTGAGTCTTTCCGCCCGGTTCGAGAATGATGGCTCATAGATATGTAGTCGGCAGTGCTGCGCGAACACGTCTTGGCGATCCCGCGTTCGGTATCAACAAGGTGCTTGTAGATGAAATCCCAACGAAGGAATTTGGAGATCAAGTGTCTGCCCGAATCACTGATGTTAGTACATGCAAATTTCTCTTAGAGCTCAGTTGACTTTGGCCTTGTAGGACAAGACGCATACACCGGAATACTATAATCCGATTTACGATGTTCAGATAGATCATGGAACTGTAAATCGTTTCAGCTAGTATTTCGTCGTTGGGCTGTTTATGACTCGTCTTCCAGACTCATACTTCGGCTGCTGACTCGGACGGAACTGCCATTGCCCTTACTAGCTCGGTCAATCTCATTTGGGGCTCGCGTGTGATGGATGGTGCTACAGGCATTATACTCAATGACGTAATGGACGATTTCTCTATGCCGGGGTAAGCCTTAAGTCGCGTATTGATGGCATTAACTACATTGATACCGGTGTTCATACAGCGTCCCCAATGCTTTCGGTTTATGGCCAAGTCCGTGGAACTATCCTGAGGCTGGAAAGCGGCAAGGTATGCCATCCCAACGCCCACAACAACACGATAAGTACTCATTCATCGATAGTGTCCTCAATGGCTCCAGCTATCCTTGAACATCCCTCTGGCGAATTCTACCTCGCGCTTGGCGGGTCCGGAGGATCTCGTATTTTCGGTGCTATCGCCCAAACCATCGTAAATTTGGATCGTGGAATGGACGTATCTCAAGCGGTAGAAGCCCCTAGAGTGCATGACCAGTTGTTCCCGACCTTGGTGAGCATTGAAAGCGAGTTTGGAGAGGGCGGGCTGCAAGGGCTGAGGCAAAGGGGCCACAACATTACTGGTAAGTTTGCCGTAAAAAGCGGTACAAACCGCTGTCTTAACGCATGCTAATGAATGTGATGACGGTAGTGTTCGATATTAATCTTGGTGTAGCTGAGATTCAAGCAGTTAGCTTGGGTGAGGATGGTCACATCTCAGGTGAGTCTGCGCCTGTTTATGTAGGGCCTGTTACCACTAAGCGAGTTGAATTTGTAGCTGCTAGCGACTCTAGAAAGAACGGGGTAGCTGCTGGATGGTGAAGCTATAGGGGGGGTGATTTGAGTGAATTTAAGCAAATATTGTAATTCTTGACCGTATTACTCCTTGCGCTTAATTATTGCTTGGCGGGGAAGGAATGTGTTCCTGTGAGATGAGCGTCACGTGTTTTCACCCGTCACATCATCGACCAACGCTCCACGAACGTCCACTCTCTCACTACAGGGCGTACCCTGCGACCCTGCTATAGACAGTTTGCGCTTCACTCGTAAACGTGCACCCCCGTAGTTAACGCGAACAATCGCCCGTAATCTGAAATTCCTGCCCCTAGGTCGTGCAACTCGGGGCGTCCACGCCATCCTCGTCGGCTTTTCTGTTTGGGGGCTGTACCACGCTCATTCCACGCTACCACAGCGTATGGCCTGTTGCCTACCCTCTTGGCCCGCACCCACGATCTCCCCGAAAGCTGTGCACTTTATCAAACGTTCTTGCTGTGTCTAAGATCTGGCCAAGACCCTCCCCAGTACCAAAAATACCCTAATTTTCAAACCTACAACGATGGCTTCTCATGCACTCCCGTCGCTAGAAAGCCGCGACCTCGGTGAATGGACTCAACTCCACGACCAAGAGCCAGATCAGGACGAAGAGGACCACGACCACAGGAGGAAAAGAAAGGGGAAGAGCAAGGAACTTGAGTTCGACGCGGAAATGGACGTGCCCCAGGGTAGCGAAATGGCGACCTTGAATGAGAGGGACGAAGGGAGTGGTGTAGGTGGGTCCTACCCGCCAATGTCGGAGGAAGCTGCAGAAGAACGAGAGGTCATCGAGGTGAGTATTCCATTTTCCAGCACTCCGGGCCCGCTTGCTGGTTGCTGAGCTGTTTTATCATTGCGTTGGTAGAATCTAAAACGCTGGGAAGTGGCTGAGCGTTTGCGCCGAAAAGCCATGCGCGACTCTCGGTCCCTGTCTGGCGGATCTACCGTGTCTTCCCCAGTCACGACTCTAGGCCGGCGTGCAAGCCAACTCTTGTTCCGCCGTTCAACCAGTTCGAGTCGAAATGCTCCCACTAGGCTTCAGACCATCAGCCCTACTCCGCTCGACGACCTTGAGCAACAGCGGAACTCGCTTGCTCGCATCGAGACAGCCGACACTTCGCGAAATCCGTTTAGAGATCCAACCGCTACCGATGCCGTCGCGTTCATGAGTCCGACATCGGCGGACCCCTTTCAGAAGAAACATGGGCGTTCTGATTCAATGTCGACTGTCACGGGCGAGACAGCAGGGCCTGCGCAGCCGGCACCTCGGCGTCCAATTCTTCAGGCGTCGGGGTCATCGACATTATTCACGCAGGAGCCAGGAAGTGTTCGGGTGCCTCCTCCGCGACCTTTGGATATACCAACAACACCAGCGCCACAGCACGTGTACGAGGGAGGGGGGTCAGTTCCAGCTAGGATGTCTGGACCGCCAGAGGGAATGATGGTGAAGAGAACGGTAGCTGAGATCCAGGAGGAGGAGGAAGAGCTCGAGCGGGAGGGGAGGGACGGGCGGTGGTGGACGGATTGGCTATGTGGGTTGAAAGAGAGGAGGGATCCAGCTGGACAGGTGAGCAAGGTTCCGGTCTCTGGACGCGTTTTATCTCGTTTAACCCCCGCCTGGTTCTATTTTCTTTTCGCGTCTTATCTCTGTCTGACCTCGATTCACCCTTAGGGCGGCCGTACAAACCCATTCGAGTGAGCACGAAACGGTGGGTGCACACGAACTTTATAGGACAGAGACTTGCGCTGCGGGAACCTTGCCAAAGAGAACGGACCCTACATATACAATGTTGTATTCTGCGCATCTGGCAGTGAAACTTGGACTCCCTTCTCACTGTTGTTCAACTTGTGATATTTACATAAATAATGAGACTTCATGAACCTCTTTGTTCCTGTTTAGCATCACGTGGTATGATGGAAAGCTTGTTCTATGTTTTTAGTGGTGTCAAACCTGTCGCAACTACCCCGAAATACGAGGCTGGTTGCTCTCACAGGTGCGCTAGACCAGTCTTCCCGCGGAGGGTTTGGCCTGACTCGGGATCTTTGAAGCGCTCGGAGTCACCGGAGAGATCAATATCGGCACGTTTCTTGCACGTTGCACTCACCCCCCCCCCCCAACTTAAAGCGGTCATCAGGCTCATCTTCCACCGCTTCCAACCCTACTCCTCGCTCCTGTCTGCAGCCACACTCGCTTTCAACGGACGTCATTATAGGAGTCCAACATGAGTTTTACAGTTAAATGGGGTAAAGAAAAGTAGGCGCAGTTGTTGTAAAGTCGACGTACTTAGCTAACCTGGTAACCTCATGTAGAGTCCAGGTTATGGTCCCGCCAGACCATTACCCTCTGAGCTCTCTGCGAGAAACACTGTCCACGCACACTGGGCTCCCGCCCAATTCGTTTAAACTCGTTCATTCAGGCGCAGTGATGAAAGATGACAATGCACCAAGTACGCCACATTCCCGTCCGTTGCCCGCTCAGTTCTGACGACCTTGTTAGTTACTTCGTATGGTATAAGGCCTGGAAGCACTGTAGCTCTCGTGGGTGGTGACACCCAACCACCGCGAGCTGCCCCGCCTGCTGCGCCTGCGCCTGTGCAACGTCCAGTCTCGCCACCCAAGCCACCACAAGCTGCCCCTGCTCGTGCGCCCCCAGCTCAAGCCCCGCCAATAAATATGACATCTGTTGGTGGCCCTGAGGCGGCGAGCATAATGAAGATCCAGTCTGAGTGGGACTCATGTGAGTCTTTCTATTCGCGCAAAAAGTAGAGCTACCATACTGAAACGACTTCAAGTCCGTGCAAAACTGCTCCCCGACGTGCAGTCTTTCCTTCGGGTTCTGGCCAACCCACCAAAAGATCGTCCACCACAGGAAGAGCTCAAGACGAGCCACAAAAAGTTTGGTTCGTCTGCCCTAGCCCCGCCCCTCCGATTGTTATCAACTTACCCCGCCTGTCCTGCGCAGCCGAACTTCTACTTCAGGCACTCTTACGATTTGATTCATTCCAACCCGAAGGAGAATGGAACAAGGCCCGGGAGGTGCGCAAGGGCGCAGTCAAAGAGGTCCAGGGCATGCTCGATAAGCTAGATGGGATGTGGGAACAGGCAAAGGTCTCTGGGCGTTGAGACCGAATGATATGATAGACAGGGTACGACTGCCATACAAGGGCATGGTCATAGGGGTTGCTTGTTATATTTGGGCTATCTATCGTGATGTGTAAGATTTAATTTTCGATTCGATGTACCCGTGTAAATTAGGGCGTGTGGCTGTGCCAAATTTTAGAGATCCAATTCTGGCTTTGCTTTCAACTACCTCGGTCACTTTGGCTGAGAACTGGCTTGTAGTAACAATCAAACCGCCAAGTCTTTGTACTATTAAACGTTTGCTCTCGGTTTTACCTTAGTATGGACGGCCTGGTCCTGAATTTGGCTGGTCCTAGCACCGGTGGTCCTGCACACAAACCCGTGAAGAAGGGAGGTCGATGGACAGACCGGTATGTGTCTTATCCCGAGCTTATTAGCTACTAAATATGACTTATGCGCTTTTTGTACCAGAGTCAAAGCCAGACATTTACAGAAGCGAAATGAGAAGAAAGCGACCAAGTCAACCACTGGCACGATTCCTGCCCCCTCGGCAACAACTACCTCGCCCGGCAAACCTTCGACTAAACGACCTCGAACCACACCGGGTTCTTCTGCCTCCAAATCCTCAGCACCAGCGGCCACGTCCGCTGGGTCCTCGTCCTCACGACCTCGGACACAAGTTATCTCCTCTCTATTTTCTTTTAATCCGACTATTGCATCCGTTCCTCAACCCGAGGCTGGACCTTCAAAGCCCATAGGAAAACCAAGCAATGCTCCTCTAACAGGTTCATCCACATTCGAGGGACTAGGCCTTGACCCACTGATCACCGCCCATATCCAAGCCAAGCTCGAGATCTCAAAACCCACATCTGTCCAACGCGCTTCGCTTTCAGCCCTCCTCTATCCTGCAGGCTCGGACTCTGACAAATTTCACTCGCGCGACGCATTCATCCAATCCCAAACCGGATCTGGCAAAACCCTCGCCTTCTTGCTCCCAATCATCCAAGACCTTCTCCCGCTCAGTACACTTTCTTACATCGACCGCTCAGTCGGGACACTTGCAATCATCATCGCTCCCACTCGCGAGCTCGCCAAACAAATATCAGATGTTCTCGAGCAGCTCCTCACGATGCGTCTCAGGCCGCGTACCGGAGATGCCGAGGCAGACCAAGAGTCTGGCCCGCGTCTCACACGATGGCTCGTCTCGGGCTTGCTCACGGGTGGCTCGACCCGCGCGCACGAAAAAGCACGGTTGAGAAAAGGCGTGCCAATTCTGGTTTCGACTCCCGGAAGGCTGCTAGACCATCTACAGAATACCGAATCGTTTAACGTTGGCAAATGTCGATGGTTAGTCCTGGACGAAGCAGACCGCCTGATGGAGCTTGGATTTGAAGAGACGCTAGTGGGCATTCTGAAGAGCTTGGATTCTAGGAGACGGTTGGCAGAGCAAGCGGTGAGCGAAGGGATACTAGGTCAGGATGTCGGAGGGTGGGATTGGGAGCGGCGGAGGCGTACTGTGCTATGTTCCGCGACAATTCGAGAAGACGTGCAGAAGCTTGCTGGTACTGTCTTGCAACAGCCGATCGTGATCAAGGCTACCGCCGACGTTGGAGATGAGGTCCGCTCAGATGACAAGGTAGAAAAGGGGGATGGCGCATCTTCGGGCACTGAAAAGTTCACACCACCGTCCCAACTATCGCAAAAGTACGTGGTGGTCCCTCTGAAGCAACGTCTGGTTGCGTTGGTTGCGCTTCTGAGGCTCCTACTGGCACAACCCCAAAGAGGCCGGGCGGGAACGAGGATTATCGTATTCATGAGCTGCACAGACTCGGTCGACTTTCATTGGCGATTACTAGGAGATGCAAGTATGGATAACGACCCGGAGCAGCGACCTCCCACGAAGACGGGGGAGGACCATGTGACAAGCCACAACGACAGTGATAGAAAAGGGGATGCTATCGATCCCAAACCCGAACCAGTTGGGATGAAATCCAGTCTCCTCCCCAATACCGAGATCTACCGACTCCATGGCTCCCTCCCACTCCCTACTCGTCTCGCCTCGCTCAAATCCTTTTCAGGAAAGGATAAAGGCAAAACTTCCCAATCCAGTTCATCCGCCATCCTGTTCTGCACGTCTGTCGCCTCACGTGGTCTTGACCTTCCACTCGTTCGCGCTGTGGTGCAATATGATTTACCGACTGAGGGTGGGGCGACAGAGTATGTTCATCGAGTCGGACGAACGGCAAGAGCCGGCAAGGGGGGCGAAGCATGGGCGATTGTCGCCCCAAGTGAAGCTGAATGGGTACCATGGGTTGAAAAACAGATGGAAGGGGCTGGAGCAGCGACGGGAGAGGCTAAAGGCGCAATCGCGGCGGACGTTTCAGCCGGAGCGTCGAAACGGCTTGTCCCTATAGGAGTGGAGGACATCCTAAAGAGAGGTTTTGGCGGGAAAGGGAGAGAGTACGAGGAGCGCGCGACAGAGGTGCAATTGGTTTTTGAGAGATGGGTGCTGAAAGAGAACAAGGTAACCGATCCGTTTTGTCGTCACAGAGTCCCACTAATAAAATACTTCCGATTAGAATGCCAGCTTAGCACGAAAAGGATTCCAATCGCACTTGCGTGCCTATGCGACCCACCCTTCAGACGAAAAGAATATATTCCATGTCCGCCATCTCCATCTTGGCCACCTCGCCAAAGCATTTGCGTTGCGGGAAGCCCCTGGGTCGGTCCCGTCTAAACCAAAATTCGCTAAACCGAAGTCGAAGAGACACGCCAAGCGTAAACGAGACGCTGAATCTTCGAGCGAGGATGACGACGGCGAAGCAGAGGCCGAAGTGCGCATGCGAGAGGCTGTTCGTGTGCAAGGACGAATGTCTAAAAAAGGTGGTATATTGATGACCAGCGGAACTTCAGAGTTCCAGATTACAGGCGGAAACTATCTCGAGAAGCTTGTGGGGAGAAAGTAAAAGCAATGCTATCGATAACATCTAGGTATACAACTTGCCCAGTGGAACAATGCCATGCTACACCATCTACAATCATTAACCCAAAATTTTGGGCACGTTGGGATCAGGAGTCGCGGCTCTGCTTGGGCCTAGTAAATCAAACTCGATTTCCTCGTTGGGTGTTTGAGAACGATATATGCGTGTAGAATTGTCTCCATTTGCGAGTGCTGCTTGCTCCTTCTTGATCGCCTCCCATTCAACACGGAAGAACACCCAGACCCAACGACGTGTGACTTCAAGCGCTTCGATTAAGAAGACACTCGATTCGAGCTCTTCGACTGTGTCTAGATGTGTAGACAGTTTGAGGGACCAGGTGAACCGAAGGAAGAGGTTAAGGAAGATGACGAGGTAATACACGAGCGAATCCCGGAACAAGAGGTTGTCGCGGAGACCAAATGGGTGACCCTGGTGACTTCGCATGATGCCGTCTGCGTCGGAGTATGATGAACCTATCGCAGACAGAGCTGTCGAAGAACTATTGCGCGAAAGCGTGATTAACGGTGGCGTAGACCGTGCTGAGCGTGGCCTAGATTGAGAGCGGAGGAATGGGGAACGAGGGGCCATAGCGGCGTGTTGAGCGGCCCAGGCCGATGGTTTCAGGAGAGTGAGGCCCCAGTCGTTGGTAACATCCCACCAGAACGAGTACACCGAATTCACAATAACCGCCAGCAGCCTACATAGGTAGTAGGAATCAGATAATGATAGAGGTTTGCTACAGGGATGGCTCACCAAAGCTTAAACACCTTGTTGTCAAAATATCCCGAAGGTGATATTTCGTCTTCAGACTTTGCGTCCAGAGGGCCAGTGAGTGAGCTCCGTTGAGCCACAGAAAGAAAAATCACAGGGAATGCTGTCGCATATTTTACTGCATTGGCGAGCGCACGACCCGACGTCCGTTTTGAACCAATATACTCCATCATACACTGTCGAAATCGAATGGCGTAAGGAAGCCTAAATGAAATCAACCATAGGCTCTGCTGGCACCCTAACATTGACTTACGCCATCATAAGAGGAACAACGGATTCAGATACTGCTCCTTCAGTTTTCGCCCGAAGCAGCGTCCCGCTTGGTAGGATCATACAAGTAGATATCCACAAGTCTGCTATGACCTTGGCGAATGATGTGAGAACATCAGCCAGAATGACATCCGAAAAGTGGACAGGATCCCAGGACGGAGAGGTTAGACACCTCCAAACGGAGCTAAAAGAGAAATGTTAAAGATCGGTAGACACCACGTGGACAAACGAGGATGCTCACTGGAGAAAGCGAAAACGCTCACGTTTCATCAACACGTTAAAGGGGCACACGAGCCCAAATATAATACCCGCTGCCGTGAACGCGGGGAGGGTCTTGTATGCATCCACCGATTTCGACACGCCACCAGTCATCAAGCGAAAATAAGCCCACCCAGCGCCAATCCATAGCCCATATGACAGCAGCAGCTTATAGACGGACTTGTAGAGTGAAACCGCCTCTAGGGATGAGATGTCATAGGGGAGGTCGTGTGTGCGTGTTGTTGGTAATGGGGTTGGCGGACTAGATGCAGGTAGTTTATCGCGTCGGAGGTCCAGGACCCAGACAGTGTCAATACCAAGCAGCTGCAAGACATGGAGGTTAGTCGCCCAGAAAAATATGCCAAGACCTGTATCTCTCGAGTGAGCAGCTCGGCCAACAGATAAATAATGTGGACGCGTACCGATGAGCAGAAAAACTCGGTACGGAAGAGGGAACGAGGTGTGGAATACGGGTAGGTCTACGTGGAAAGGAGCGTCTTCGAAGTTGTTCATTGCAGGCTAAAAGGATTAACGCAGACGATATAAGCTTTGTCTATCGCAACAGCACGTATCCGACTGACCTACCGTATCGCATAGCCTGTTAAAACCTGACTCCCGGTGGTGGGTAACTCAAAGTGTCTCTAACACAGCCACCATACGTGTTTTTCGATCAATCTTGGATCAAACAGTAAAGATTAGATACAACACCACATGTATTAAGGGTGACAATATGACAAGGAACCAGACACAAGTATCCCACAAGACTAGGTATTTCCAGCTCATATTCCTGCTGCAAATACAGCAGCGACGGCCAGGCGCTGTGTTAACGACGAACAATTGCCTGTTGGTCTTTAGGCTCACCAATAAGCACCCTCGAGCCAACAACGCCTTCTCCGGTCGCAGACATACCTGATATCGTTGAACACGATATATGTACACCCTGTATAGTTTTATAGACAACTTTATCGAAAGAAAAATAAGTAAATACTCACAACGCAGCAATCACCCCTGTTTTGCTTTGCATCGACGACGAACGGTTGCCGAACGCAGTCAAGATCCCACCCAACCGTCCCAAGTTCAGAGTATGCTCTAGCATCCGTGTTTTGGTGGTCGCCAAAAAACGCCTGTGGATGTCCAGAGTTATTGTTGCTCTTTGCAAACGAAGAGGCCCGAGCTCGTTGGCTCTCCTCTACTGCTCGTTTTGGGTTGGCAGCAAGCATTGAGTTGTGATCTGTTGGGTGTGTCGCAGTGGGAGCTAGGTCAGTGTCGCCATTCTTGTTTGAGTTAGTCGCTTTCTTCCAAAACTTGAACTTGGAAGGAGACGAAAGTGTAAGTTGGGATGAACTACATCCGCAATTGCTGTAGTTCTCGTTGAATCGAGATTTCCACAACCGGGACGTATCGTCAAATGCCGAGGCTAGTCTCATAAGTAGCCAAACAAAGCCAGAATAAATGCGCGTTACCCACCTAATTTCCCTTCTTCGACCTTGTCATCATGGTTCATGTACCGCCCGAAAAGCCGCATAGAGTCTTCTCGGTAAGCTTCCGCGTTCAGCATATGCGTATGCCATCCTAGATCCACCAGAAGAGTTGGTACTAGTGGTCGTGAAGGATTATGCGCGAACAAATCCAGGAAGAGATGGTATTGAGTGATCGCACTAGTAATGAGTTCGGGGTGGGCACCGAAATGCAGCTTGTCTGTCCAGCCTAGTTCCTCCATCTGGGCCGCAAACTTGGATTGTCGCATCGCTGCTCCAATGACGTCCAAGGACACTGGTCCGCGTGTTCTGAAACCACGCATCATGCGGCTGATGCTACACTCGAGGAGTGTTCAATAAGCAGACAATGCCCAAGGGGACCCGACGTACCTGTCACCCATCCAAGCACGAGTGCCCCCTCTCCGTCGGAACCCAGCCTCGATTAAACGCTGCGCCTCACCAAGGTCCCAGCCAAAATAATGTCCGAGTGCAATATGAGGTAGGTATATTGAATTTTCATCCAAATCCAGGATCGTGTCCACAGCAAGCCTGGCAAAGGTTGCCGCTGAAGTGGGTGCCGGTTTGCCAGTATGTATGTTAATAAACGAGTTTCTGCCACCCAAGCACTATGAGTTTGGTCCATGTAACATCCAAGTCACGAACTTACAAGAACCATGCATCCTTGCCTTGCCTAAGCTCGTTCCGTACCCTTACAAAGTCCCGCGCAAACCGCTCCGCCTGCATCGCTTGCTTGGTCACAGTCCCCTGGCAGTTCTGACAAACGACGCTAAACCCACTCTGCGCGTATCCTCGCCCGCTGAAAGCACCACCGATATCATTAAACGTTGGTTTTGTGAGCCAAGGTGCGCGTAGGTCCCGATTTCCGCACATAGGACAAGTTAAGTCGACTGTATCGTCGAGAGTCGTCACCATGGGGAGAACATAGGGCTGCTGTGTCGCTAGCTCCCATTCTTCGACCTGTTGCAGGGTAGGAGTGTAGACAACTTCGTTTCCCTCTAGTCGTTTCTAGTTCCAGTATGAGTCTGGGTAGGTGTTATGCTCGAAACCGAACCTCACCATCTGGGAACCGCCTACACGATCCAGCGGAAACCCTCCAATAACTTTCAACCACCCATACGCGTTCTCCGTATCTTCGTAGTAGTTTACCGGGTTCAATAGGTACGCATGCAGCAAGACCAACACATCAATAGGCGGGATCTCTCCGTCGGTCAACTCTCCAATCTCCCCGTGCTCTCGCTCGGGCTTCTTCATAACTTTCTCCAACCAGAGTCCAAACCGGTAGTTGGCTCGGAGCAAATATATCCCCCATTTGACATCAGGGGTAGGGATCGGGTTTAGCCCAGAGTCGGCGTAAGATGCTGCCTCAACATTTCGTCGCAGTGTTTGGAAAGCCCCAAGGACAAAGAGGTGCTTGCGGACGAGAGAGGGGGTGATAAGTGGCGGGGTATATGATTTGCCGATCTTGAAAGTTGTAGGGAGGGCAGGGTCATTTTCGTACGAGGGTGGCTCCTGGGTGACCGTGCGAGATACAGCAGAGCTAGGCTCCCCGCTGGATTCGTGGTATGCGGGAGGACTGTGCATGGCCGTACACTGCAGTAAGCCAAGGTGTAAAACAATTCATTATAATCAAACCACACCAATGTTATCTCGTGTTTGTTCGTTTGTCAGGTGCTTATTTGGCGCTCCAAATAGGTCGCGGATCAGAAAATCGTCTTAGAATCTCATTTCAGAGATATGTTACTATTAACCGTACTCTGGGAGTCAAGCGATGTGGAAAGTCATCATGGAATCACAGGCCGCAGATTGACAGATCCTTCATTTCTGCTAGAACGCCCTCGACCTACAATCGGGGATTAGCGTCAAGTCGGCAGGTATGAAATAACACTGGTTCACCTGTGCGTCCAGTTGTCCAGCAGCATAGTCTTCTCGTACGTTGTCGGCGAAGTACCTGCATGAGGCACCGTTAAAGGGAGACTAAACGAATCAGGCAAACTTGAGCTCACCTCTGCACACCACCCAGCTTCTCGTAACCTTCCTCGGCAAATTTGCACTGCATCCTGATCATAGCCTCAAAACTAGGATCAAAGTACGGAACTCGGAGGTCAAGCAACTGAGGAAGCTCAGCAATGAGTTGTTCATTCATGAGGTCAAAGATCTCCTTTGCTTCATCGAGCTCAGCCTGAGCCTAAACAAGCAGAGGGATCAGAGCGTGAAAAGGCAAGCAAGGACTCGGACGTACCCGCGGGAGCTTTGTAGCATCCTCGCTCGGCTTGTCGACCAACTTCCTCACTTTACTCCTCGCAGAGTCATAATCCAACAACTAGCCAATCCAGTATCAGACTCGGGTCAACGACCACACAAACGGGCCCCTCACCTTTTTGTTCCTCTTGGCAATCCCCTCGTTGATCGCCGGAAAGTACGCACACATCTTGCCCACAGGCTCCAGCACCGTCGTCCGGTACGGCGCGTCCTATTCTCCACACTCAGTCCCCCGTTTACTAGCACAAATCAATACGTACAAGTTCCCGTGTGACACCAGCATCCAAATCGTCCACCGAGCGCTTGTACGCATGTCCGGCCATGGCACCTTCAGAAGCCTTGTCCGCTGCAGCGTAAAACGTATCGATCGTCTCGGCCAGACGTGTCTGCGCCGCAGTCATGGCTATCCCGAACACATACTCAGGATTAGCATCAACGGCGAGCAAATAGACAGCGACGTACCTCGCATGGCGTCCAAATAGGCTTTACTCTCTTTCTGCAGCGCAACGGTCTCCTTTTCAAATCTGTACATAAACCAAGGTGAACAGTTGCACGGGCATGTTTAGATCGTGAGGTACTCACGCCTTGTATTTAGCCTCCTCGTCAGCAAACTCTCGATCGACCGTCCGCTCAATCTGCCCCGTCTTTTGCATCAACGTCGTCCCCGCCCGGTTCAAGTTCTTCTTGAATCTAATCTCATAATTCAATCCACCGGAACAACTCGATTCGACTGCCACACTTACCCCGACCTAACATGCAAGCAAGAAGCTGAGCGCCGCTGTTCGTGGGAAATGACAAGACCGTACTCACCAGCTCATCGTGACAATCCAGCAAACGAAAGGTCTATCCTATGGTTGTGTTGTGTTACAGCGAGGTAGGGGCACAAGAGCCGAGATTGATATGTCAACGCAGAGCGCAGCACGAGATAGGCGAGTGTTGTAGAACGGCATCCGACACAGCCGCCGATTGTCAATTGCCATCCAATGAGCCACCCCAGGCAACCAGCCACCCAGAGCCATTCAGTCCCACCAACTCGCCCAAATCACACAAATGCACAGGTTAACTATATCATATAACATGCGTTTTCATACAAACAAGCGACAAAACAGTAGCTATCCTGAATGATATACATCTAGACTCCGAATCAGTAGTAGAGAGCATGACAAAAGTGTACGGAAAAAAGAGGAGCAAGAAAGACATGTGAGTGCATCGCTGTGACATAGTAGTGTATAGATAAATCTGAACAAATTCACACGAATAATCGAGAAAATGTGCCAAGAACGAACACGAAGAAAATAGATAACAAGAAGTGATTCCGCGTAATAGATACCCAAGATGAATACTTTAACAGCCAATCCCAAGAACCGCGACACATCCCGCCCAGACCATCTCGACAATCTCGACACCCACAGGCGTCAACCCAGGGAAACGCTCCGCCTCGCTCTGCCACTCGAACGACGGCAAACACAACCCGAGCCGGTCCAGCCCCTCGGGAACAAATTCGACGCCCGTACCCGTCCCGTTGCACATGGCGATCACGCTGGGAAACGCGCGCGCAGCACTGCTGCGAGGCCGGGTGGCAGGAGAGGTCAGGTCCGACTGGACAAACGTGCCAGGATGGCGCAGGCCCGAGGCGCAGAGTTCGGTGGTGGTTAAGATGCGTGCGACAACGTGGAATGCGGTGCGTCGGCCTTTGGCCCAGCTCGCTGCCGCTGCTGCGCTCGACCCTAACATGTTGCTGCTCGACGCCGTACGGTGGCCCATGTTGCTTCGGGAGCGTTTTTTGGACATACGGGCGTTGGTGCCAGTGGCGGGCGGCTGCGCGCCGAGCGGGACAAAGTACACGAGCAGGTACTCTCGCTCGCTTGTCGGGTGGCCGACAGACGCGAGCGACGCAAAGCCGTCGGTCTGAGGGGCCGAGGCGCGGAACTGCCAAAGTGGGAGCGTCATGCACAGTGCGTCGGCCGGAATATCGTCTAGAATTTCCATAGCGGACTTGTCCGCCAGATGCGGCTCGTGCGGCATGCGCACCGCTTTGATAGCATTGACCGTCTGCCCGGCGACCTGCGCGTCTTTGCTGCCCGCTTTGGGGGGAGTCAAAAGGCCAACGGCGCGGAACGCAGTGTGCAGCTCTCGGATCTGCTTGAGTTGTTCTTCCTTGGCGCTCTGCGGGGCCATCATGAGCCACGGCGGGGAGAAGCTCGGCGGAGGCGTAACCATCGGGGGTGGGGGGCTCTCGCTCCCAAACGCGCGCCTCAGACGCTCGCCAAACGAAACATGGCGCCGTCCAGCATGGTCGAGTTCGGCGTCGCTCAACATGTCAAAGGCAACGGCGTGCGACGTCCTGGGGTGTTGCAAAAACTCGTCGATGCGGCCGAGGCCAGAGTCCGTACCAGACGAGAGCGAGGTCATTTCGTACCCAGCCTCGCCGTTGATCGTGTGTCCTCGGCGGCGACCCTCGATACGGAGCGGCGCTGAGGCGACTTTGAGGTGCATTGCTTTGGTAGCAAGCAGGATTTTTACGGGAACAGTAGATCGGCTCCCAGCGGGCAACAAGCTCAACTTGAAGAGTGGTCGCTTTTCATCTCGGTGGATGCGAATATCGGATCGTCGTTCGGGCGGGGGGGCTTGAGTTTTGGGCGACAGCTGGGGCAACAGCGGCTTGATGACAACCGGTATGGGCCCGTCCGATCCATTTACCATCGTACGGTCGCGTCCAACCCAAAAGGTGCCCACAGGCTCGCACCCCCATACCTCCTCGTCCGGATCGAGGTCATAGTCGTATGCACGGCGAGGCTCTTGTCGGAAACACCACTTGTTCCTCCGCCGTGCGTACTCCGAGTCGAGCTGGCGGACCATGCTCAAAAACGTGTCCTCGACATCAATCTGGGCCTCGTGGGCAGTGGACGAATTTGCGGCATAGGAGGACGGGACGCCAAACTGAGACGACTCGCGGCGGCCCTGTTGGTACGAGTCCCAAGACCTGGCCGTGCCGGCGGTCTGGGTAATGCCCTGTGCAGAGTTGGCAGGAGGATAAGAGGCAGGTGCGGCGAGAATGAAATCGAGGTCGAATCCTGCGGTTGCTAGTGTGCCCGACGGACGCCGTGGCGCATCTGGCAGGGGTTTGGACCAGTCCATGGGCGAGCCTGATGGGGCGGCACGAATGCGGTCGGTATCGCGGCTCCCACGACGGCCCGAGTCGGGGATGTTGATCGGCAAGCTGGGGCGGCGCGCACCATCGTCAATGGCACGCATCTTGGCACGGTCCATCATGCGAATGAGCCCGTCGTGATCATCATCGTCGATAGCGTCCTGGGCCTCTTGATCGCGCGGGACTGAAGTAATGGCAATTTCTGGCTTGGCGACGGCGGGGTCGGATGGTATCCACGCACGGCTGTTGCGTCTCTTTCCTGTGGCACTCGAGCTCGCGGCGTCGCGCAGGCCAGCGCGAGAGCTGCGGCGCGTGTTCTTGAGCCCAGCAGCCGACGTGCGGCGGGTGGTAAACGCGCCCTCTGATCGGATGGGAGGCGAGAGCGGGTTGTAGGCACTGGCAGCATCCGAGGCAGCGTCGTCCATGTCGACATCGTGGGTAGTGGAGGCTGCGCCAAAGACGAATGTCTTGAGGTCATCGTACATCTGGTTTTCGGCAACCGAGTCGACGGTAGTGGAACGGACGGGGAGGGGTGGTTGCGCGACTTGCGCGAGGGATGCACGGGAGATGGATACGGGTTCAAAGAAGCGGTGGTGGGCGGTCGGCGGAGGCTCTGTGGGGCTGAGCGGGTGCTCGTACATGGGGGCGGGCAGCGATGTGCGGCGGGGCTGGGACCTGGGGGCCGACATCGGGCGCGGAGGCGACGACGGCGGGAGGGGAAAGTGCAGCCTGCAACGCGGTGAGTGGCGGCGAGACGAACGAGCGGGACACGCACCTGCCAGAGTCGACCGACGGCCGGGTGACATCCCCGTCAGCGCGCGAGGGGCGCCGGCGGGCAGACGACGTGCGGCGGGCGCTGGGGGCGGGGGTCACGGCGGGGGATGCAAAGAGCGAGGCGGGGGCGGGGGGCGACGCAGAGAGGCTCGAGGTCGGCGAGATGGTCCAGCCCTCGCCGGGCAGCGGCAGGAACGAGTAGACCTGGGCCGGGAGCGGTGCGGCCGACGAGCGACGGCGGCTGTGGTAGGGAGCTGGAGGCAGTCAGCGGTGGGAGACAAGGGCCATCACAGGCGCACGTGGCATCCCACGTGGCAGAAGTCGCCTACCATTTGTGCTTGTGTGGTCGCCGTAGTCCTTGAGTGCGAGCGCGTGCGGGACTTGGCCGCGGCGGGCGCGCGAGCTCTTGCGGCCGTACTGCGCATACGCGTGCACCTGCTCAGACGGGATCGGAAGCGGTGCGGCCGGCATCGTGCTAGCTACGATGGTCTGAGCAACTAGCCCGATTAGACACAGTCGACTCACTGGTCACAGGCCAGCTGGGGCGGGAGGGAAGGGGGAAAAGCAGCTTGCACGATGTGATGAGGCCCAAGATATGGATGCCAGGCGAACACCACCCGGCACCCTCTCTTTTGTTACTGCGAACGGCCACGGACAACCACGCCTGCGCCTGCCCTCCTTTGTCCCTTGCCGACACTTCCCCTCCTTGCTACTCCACCCAAAATCAAAAACCAAAAAGCTAAAACGCCCAGCGCTGCAGCAACCGGTTACCGTCCTACCGCAGTTTCAGCCAGCCCAGACACCCGACTTGTTTCCACAAATTCTTGCTCACATCCCAAGTCATGTGACCGCCCTTCCCGCGTCTCCAATGTCCGGCCCGACACACTAGACCATATCAGGCACTGATAATTTCTTTGTTGGCTAGACTCTTCGCCTGCCGCTTTGCGCGCTCCCACCTGCCAATTACCACACTCGGGTTCTCCTTTCAGCACACTTGATCCTATCCAGCCGGCCGGACGAACCCAGAGCTCGCGCGATCCACGTCGGGCTCGCCCAAACTCCGAATCGTACACTTCGGTCGCCACGCGACCGGGTGCTCGTAAACCAGCCAGCCCACTGCGTCCCCTTGACGTTGGCCCGGGAGCGACCGCATCATCCCACAACCTCATCTGTCCAAACCACCACAATGTCGGGATATGTCTACGAACTACCCACGACAGGCGCGCTATCCTTTTCAGAACTCTGCACCGACATCACAGGCTCGTACGCCGCCCAGCTTGCGAGCGCCACCGAGGCCCGCGCCAACGTCAGAGCGGTCCTCAAGGCCAGCAAACGCACCGACGCAGGCGAGCGCGATTACCTCAAGGTCGTCAAGGTCCGTCTCGACAGGGACAGGACAGGGACGGGTACTGATGACGTAGGCCCTAGATGAGTATCTCCCGTACGTACGTGCGATCATCGCGTCTGTCGCTGCAGACGATTTGACGCTCGCCCAGGATCCAAGTATGCACATCTCTTCCTCGTCTTGCCCGCACTAACCCTTTCCAGTCTTTAGCTGGCGCACAACCCTCTCTTCACACACCCTCGGATCGGACTCTCCCCGCCTAAACGTACATGGCCTGCACGCCGAACTCGCATTCACCCTCCTCACCACCGCCTACGCCCTCTCCAACCTCTCTGCGGCCTCGGTCGCCTCACTCGGCGCATACGAGCGGGATCGCGCCCTGCCCGACGCCGACCGCCGCGCCAAGGACGAAAAACTCACATTCGCAATCAAGCTTCTCTGCCGCGCCGCTGGGATCTTCACGCACGTCGCTCAGGTCGTGATCCCCGAGTGGAGCAAGAGCCCCGCCGCAGGGTCCGGCGCACGTCCGCCCGACTTGACCAAGGACGTCGTGTCGGCGTTAGCCAAGTGCGTCATGCCATCATGTGTTTAATTGTGCACCCTTGATTGTCTATCACGGTATTGATTCCAGGCTTGCGCTCGCCGATGCACAGAGCCTTACCGTGCGAAAACTCCTCACCAGGTCCGCCGCCGAATCAGCCCTTTCTCCAGGTCCCCCACTCCCAAAAGGCCATCCCGCACCTTCCCTCGTTGCCAAGCTCACCCTCCACACTGCGTCTCTGTATACGTCTGCCCGGAGCCTCGCCGATACCGCCAGCCGCAAGTCGTCGCTCATCAAGATCCCCGGGCGAAGCACAGACGATGGCGGTGGGCAGGTTTCACATGACGTGCGGAGGTACTTGGAAGACGAGGCCGCGCTCGCCTCGGCGGTTGCGCACAAGTGGCTTGGCGTGGACGCGGGCGAGGCAGGAAAGACGGGTGAAGCTGTTGGATACTTAAAGTGGGCCAAAGGGGAGCTCGAGGCACTTAAAGAAGGCAAGCTTGCGAGGTTTAAAAAGGGCGGAGGGGGCGGCGACGTAAAAATGAAGAAGGAACGAGGTATAGAAGAATTGGAGAGCGCAGGGATGTTTTTGAAGAGTTATCAAAAGGTTAACGATTCGGTGAGTTTCCTGTCCCGTAAAGAGAGTGCACATGTGAATGGTGTACCAGGTTCACTTTCAACCTATACCTTCATCGTCGGCGCTCCAGTCTCTCATTCCGGCTGGGATCCCAGTTGCAGAGGAAAGGCCGTTTGAGCTACCCATGCCGGCGTTTGGGCCTGGCACACCCGACTATGTCGCGCGGCATATCGAGAAACTTGATGTCGTAGATGGGGCCGCCAAGCCACCCGAGCCCAAGGCGGATGAGCAAGAGTACGGGCTCAAGGGGTCGTACTTTTAGAGTATGCACTGGTCCCTGTGAATTTCTGCACTTTCGGGTGAACTACCTGGTGAATAATTTATAACGTGTGACCCGTTGGGTGACCTTTACAGTTGCCCCGTCCAGCGTGCTTCGCTGCATACACTTGCTTGGCTGGTGCTGCCAGCAAACGTGCATCAGCATTTGAGGCCGTAGTAGTCCTGTTGGGCCTGCGCTCTGCCCATAGGGGATTGTTAAAGTTCATCAGTTACCGAGTCTCGGTACGCACAAACACGCTCCTTTCTCGGACTGCATAGGTGCCGGCATCGTTGCCTTTGGCGCTTCTAGCGGGCGTTCATCCATTTTTGGACCTAAACCTACACCCGGCGTGCTTTGTCCCATCAAAGGGCTAGGTGCTGAAAAATCTTGCTCACAGGGGCTACAAGGTTTGACTAAATTTACAGTAATTCAATAGTCAGCCTCGTCGCCTTCGCAGGAAATGGAGCACAGTCGGCATTGATCACCGAACTCGAAACCTATGTCGACCGGATGCAGGGCACAATGCTCAGAAAGCTTCTTGTCTTCTGACTCGCTGCGAAGAAGACATATGAGGAGTAGTGACGAACCAGCTCTGTAAGAACCATAAGAACAAAAGGACAAATATCAAGAATAAGTATTTCCACGGCTCTTCGATGATGTCATATGGCTAGAGGGAACTTTTTATGGGTGAATGCCCCTGTCGCTATAACAGTGTCACAAAGTCGGATTAGACCGGAGTGTCGTTCAGCCACCTAGCCACGGCGCTTACCTCTCTAAGCGCCGACGTTCTTCCGACATGCCCAATGCTGGTCATAACTCCTTTTTCAGCTCTCGAGCGACTACAAGCGCGCTAAACACACCCATACTACGCATCGGATAGCCACTTATGCAGTACACCCAAGAGGACGAGGAGGAGGTCACCCGCTGTGTATGCGGCTCCACTGGTAGGCAAACGTCTGCTTATCAGCGGCTATTGTTGCTTGCGGCTAATGGTCATCACCGCCAGACGAGAACGTGGGCGACTTTATGATTCAGTGTGAAGACTGCCTCGTGTGGCAACATGGCATCTGCATGGGTCTACGCAAACTTGAAGAGTGCCCCGAGCACTACTACTGCGAGCTCTGTCGACCCGAGAATCACGCCGCCCTGTTAAGGTTCGTTCGTCCCCCTTTTGCCAACCTTCTTTGCATCGGCCCCGCCCCCCACTTTGCTAACGCTGACACTCGTTGGTGTTGTAGACATTTGAGTCAGCGTGGTCGTGGTTCTACGCGAAGCGGAGCTCGACATGGCCGGGCATGAGTCTTTGGAGCCTGGAGGGACGTGTCGATCAGGCCCGCTGAACCGAACGATTGTTGCTATTGCTTCATCCTGTACTGAATCAATTCGTGTGGGCTCGTCTTTCGAAATTATATATTCATGTTGTAGACGGTCAGTTGAGGTGAAAAATAGCCGGTTTTTATGGCCACTGTCACTCGGCAGGGTATGGAGGTAGACCCCAGCTCTCGGGCTTAAAGTCTACGAGCGATCTTAGCGTCTCGTCTGCTCCGAGCTCTTCAAAAGTCGCCAGGGCAGATAAGTTGGGGTCGGGTATCCAGACGACTGTCGTCTTGGACATCAGGTGTCCATTGCAAGTGAATAGACCCACAACACGTACCGTTCATTCCCGCTCGTTTTCCAGCAATAACGCCAGATATCGCATCT
The DNA here is from genome assembly GCA_019616945.1 of Ceratobasidium sp. 414. Lineage (NCBI taxonomy): Eukaryota > Fungi > Basidiomycota > Agaricomycetes > Cantharellales > Ceratobasidiaceae > Ceratobasidium > Ceratobasidium sp. 414. The sequence goes on from WSTK01000027.1 coordinate 142,415, forward strand.
TCGAACACTAACCCTTGTGCCCTAACCTTTTTCGCCTCCTCACTCACGCTTTCCCCTTCATCTAGCCCAGCTTGGGCGATCCCAGCCCTCTGCGCCCCAACCAAAAACACATCAGGCGCAGGCTTCCCCCTCTTTACTTCTACATCATCCCCACACACAATAGCGTCCCCAAATAAGCCAAACGTCTCGCCTAGATGAGCCGTTTTGAGCTCAAAGTTGCGCCGCTGCGAACCCGTGGCGAGGGCCATAGGGATCTTGTGCGCGGCAAGGTGCGCAATGAGCTTGTGTACGCCCGGAAGGAGTGCGACGGTCGGCCAGGCGAGGTCTTGGGCAGCTCGGCGTTGGGTGATGTAGTCGTCGACGGTGAGGCTGATGTCTGGAAAATATGAAAGGAGTTTTTCGGATGCGGCTCGTTCAGCTGCGGTGAAAGGTTGGATCGTGTTAGGGTTCCGTCGAAAGGTGTGGCCTACGTTTGCCCATCTGAATGAAGAGTTTGCCGTTTGTTTAAAGAAAAAAAAGGGAAAGACTTACAAGCTCTTTCTTTATGTCCCAAGTCATGACTTTGCCGTACGGCGCAAGAATGTCATCTTGGCACACGCAAACCAAAGGGGGAGAAAAGAGTGGGTGAAAAAGGAAGACGGTTAATGGTTGGATTAATACACGCCAAGAGACCCACTTGTGACTTTGGTGTAAACCGATTCAGAGTCTCTGCATTTCGACGCAAGTCAGACATCACCGGACAAAGCATCTGTGCAAAGACTTCGCTCACATAAGAAGCCCGTCCATGTCAAAGAGGCAATACTTGATCTGCGGTTTCAGATTGGATGGCATTACTTCAAAGGCCTCGAGTACAGTCTCCTAAAGCTTTGTTTATGCAAAACAAACTCGTTGAGAGAAAATCAAACTCGTTTATCTTTGATCGATTTAACATTCAATTCCGTGATCACGTGACGGCCTATGCGTCGGGTCTTGTTTGGCGCGTGTTGGAACATCGTGCGAGGTAAATTATGGAGAAAGATTGTTACTAGATAGAATACTTAAACTATATACAATCCCAGTTGATTTCGGGGTTATAGCGACAACCATCTTGCAAGTCAGCTCGGGCGATGGTTTCCGATTCATCAACAAATTCGATCTTGTTGCAAGCATCGTTGGCAAGAGTCTTCAGAACACGATCCCCACGAAAACTGATGTCCATCCAACGGCACCTCCCGAGGGCAGCCTCGATGCGCCCCCCACGGCTAAAACTCTTGGTACTGCCCTGGCCTTGCACAACTTATTCAAATGTTTGATGCTCGGCCAGGGTTGATTGACCAGGCGCCCAGGATATTCGACTTAACCACTGAGCGCCCTCAATTCTAGGTGATTTTCCACCTTCAACACGTTGATGACTGCCTTTACGCGTTTCAAGGCGGTTTTG
>WSTK01000270.1:0-40646 GCA_019616945.1 Ceratobasidium sp. 414
TCCTGTTGCACAACATTACCATAACACTAACATCCTACTACCATCAGTGAATTCTCATGTCATGTCCACTAACATTCACTCAGAGCGCTGTAACATCACCCCCACTGACTATCATCGACACCCTCACTAACATCCTGGTACAGCCACCCATTTGCCCGATGTAGCTACCATCCCATTAACATCCAACAATATCCCGACTGCCATCCCTGTACCCCACTGACATCACACTAACATCACAATAACATCACACTATGCTGTCGCTCAACCCTACCATACATCTAATATCTTACTAACATCACTCTATTCTCCTTTTGAATCCACTAACATTCCACTCTCCATGTGTAACATCACCTGCACTCACTATCATCCACACTCATGTTTACTACCATCCCTGTGACAGCCACCCCCGTCCCAATATGCAACCACCCCACATCACTATCCCCTCCTCCAAATACTAACATCCCTCTAACATTCTCTACCATCCTGACTACCATCCCCCTATTCCACTGATCACCTGGTGACCTCAAGCTAACATCATGTTATCCTGCTGCTCAATATTACCATACTACTAACATACTACTAACATTACTCTATTTCCTGTTGCACACACTAACATTCTCTTTTCTGCAAATAACATCACCTACACCAACTATCATCCACACTTTCGTCACTAACATAATTGTGACAGCACCCCCCTTTCCCAATATAGCCCCACCCCACATCTACCATCCACCCTGCCATCACCGTATACCATCCCCCACCCTCACCACTACCATCCCCCACCATCCTGCCATCCCACTTTCCCATCCCACCCCGATGTTAGTGGGATGTTACCCTCGGTTCCTATAGATGTGTGGGCATCGTCAGTGATGGGATATTATCAGTGCGGTATGGGGGGTTTGACAGGATGTTAATGTTAGTCCTACTGAAGCAGCTCCCGGAAGGGGGATCCAATGAACTCCTACGAAAATTTGTTGTGTATGCTCTGGAATGACCTAGTACTAGAGTTTCTTGGATACAAGGTATTTGTCTAATAGAAAATGATGATTTAATAACCAACCCAGCCTCATTCTCGAGTATGGCGCTTGTTGGGGAATCAGCCAGCCCAACCTCCAGCCGTTACTTGGAACAATAACAGAACTCGTTCAGATCAGCATACAGGCAGGAAGTGTCAGGATCACTCAACCTGAAGACGACAAGGAAACTGTTTCAGCCGTGCTCACAGCCGTCGAAAATCATAATTGGGGTACATTTCGCCTGCCACGCCGGTCAGAACTCAACCAACCCAACCGAGAGTGCGTTTCACTTGCACGACGGTCCGCTCAGCTCAAAAGCGATCTCGCAGAAACAGCTACAACATGCAGACCTTGCGTTTCTGTCTGCTGGCCAAACAGCTGCTGGAGATTTTGATCTGCCTGAAGAAGCAGTGCATTTGGCATCTGGAGTGATCATGGCGGGGTTTCGGACAGTAATCGCGACAATGTGACCTATCAATGACGAAGATGCGCCTCTGGTCACAGAGAGATTCTATGCATATATGCCGGACGATAAGATGCTGAAGGAGAGGAAGGCGGCGAAGGCATTGCACTATGCAGTGGGATGTCTTCGAGCAAAAATCGGAGTGAAAGAGTTCCGGCACCGCATATTCATATTGGACTCTAATTGTACTAGGATCTATACCTTGTTTCATCGAAGTCTATAGGTTGCTAAGACTTGGTGTAATGGCTTATCCCCGAATGATGGCCCACGGGTTTCAAGCCCTGAGACCCGTGCGAAATTAGGCCCATTCGCACTGGTATTAGTGCGCTAAATTCATCAACCAAGGCGACAGAGTGGGAGTATGTTGATGGGTAAAGTGTGGGCATTAAGCGCAACGACTGTTTGTGCATTTGTGGGCATGAGCCAATCTCTATTACGTCGACCGCAGGGTCCCCGACAGGATTGTCGACTTACGAAATATGCAGACTGTGGAAACTATGATAATCTAACAAAAAAGTTCAACTTATATTAAAGAGAAACGGCCTAGTAAGGCGCCTTGCATTTCTTCTTATGCACCTTCCAGTCCTGGCGTTGGCACACAGTCGAGCAGTACCTGGCCCGCCTGCACTTGCTACAAACTAGCAAATCCGGTTTGCCAGGGCCACCGCAACCCCAACATCTATTTGTAAGCTCCAGTCGGCTCGCCATTTCTGCATCCGTCGCTCCCAGCATTCCACGCTGAAGATCCTCAACCATTCGCGCAGCGTTTTCAAAATAGGGGACGAAGAACAATGGCGATATCGCAGCACGGGTGGCGAACGGCAATAGAGCTTTCCACGAAGAAACCTTCCATTCCACAGCGTTAAAGCCAATCCCCTGCCCACATGTGCAGATTGGGCTCTCCTCTGGACGAATGCTGATCGGGACCTTGCCCTTAGAGTCGTACTCACAATTCGCCTTGTGAGGCCAAGTCCTTGAGCGTTCGATAAAGGCAGGGAGCAGCTTTCTCCAGGCAACCGCTTCGTCACCCATCGCTGAGAGCCTCAGTACGGGGTTTGCTTGCTCGAGCTTTTGCAGTAACGGAAGCAATTTCTTCTCTGTCCTGTCGGGCAATGGGATGACGGCTGTGTCGATCACGATTGTAAACGAAGCAAGGTCGAGGCGAAGCCCACCAACAAAGAGCACAGTGTGAACTTTCCCTGATGTTTCACAGAGGCCGAATACCGAATCCTTTTTCCCCCAGGTACCGGCGTAGTGGTTTGGAAGTGAGTGGATCGTGTCCTTGATCGCGCCGAATAGCTTGGAAGTCGCATCCTTGGTATCACCTTGGCCACTCATAATAGCCCGCTCCCGGTCTGAGAGCTGTAATGCGGTATGAGCGTTCACCCATTGAAGATTTTCGGGATCTTTGGTATTGAGGAGTGGCATGCGGTCGGTGTGGATATGGTGAAGGTTCCAGGGAGTGTATGTAGTGTGCCGAAGAATAGGCGTCCGATCCAGCGAGTATCCACCAGCATCCAGGGGTTCCGACACAGGTACAACGATCTAGGTTTCACCTCGAGGTCAGAGGCATGCGTGGAGCGAATATCCATGCGAACTTACTTCGATGTAATGGGATTTCCTTGCGACACGGAGTTTATGACGCGCACCAAGAATCGGATACGAGTATGGGACAAGATGATCATGGTCGGCAATCGAGAGCTTCATCGTGCAGGGGGAGATCTGAGTTGCACTCACGTTCGCCCCATCCAGAAGAATGTGTTGTTCGACGGGGGAGGTAATCTCGATGCGAGCGGTCAGGGACACAACGCTCTTCTGATCTTTCGCCTGACCTGTGACGGCCCAAATGGTGGCGGAAGAGTCGGACAAGCTCGGTGTCGAGAATTGAGCGATGGTTTGTTGGGCGGTCGGTGGGTTTTCCGGCGTTAGAGTAGGCCGATAGGGAAACATCTTAACGTATTTTTCATCATCCGGGTGGGCGCTAAAGATTTCAAATTCTGGACCTAGGGTGTCAAGATATGCCATGCCCGCGTAAATAGTTGGCTTGAAAGCCAGCGAGATAGACGTGATGTCGCCTAAGATGATCCGAGTCGGGGCCCAGAATAAGACCACGAGATCCGATTCTCCCTTCATGCCCTGCGGATCCTCCTCGATAGTGGTTTTGGATCCTGGATTGGCGACAGTCTTTCCCCAAATGGCGTGTATTGTGGAAAAAGCGACCACGCCACGGTCTGCCGTCCCTAGGTTGCATTGAAGGATAGGTGTAGCAATAGAATGGTCCTGGAGAAGTACCTGCAGACGTGTGCGAGGAACAGTGAATACCATGCAAATAATGGGTAGGAAGCTCTGCTGGTTTGTTAAACCCCCGGGAGGAACCGGGTTCACCGCACTACGCGGGTCGTCCCTAAGGAGATCAGCGGTATATATACCGTACAAGTGCAGGTGAAGGCGTAAATCTTCGTAGTATCGCATCGCGACCTTCCGGCTGCGGTCCCGCCTTATAGCATCGAGAAATTTCTCCACGACAAGATCCCAGGTACCAGTTTTGAGGCAAACACGGCGCTTGACGAGCTGGAAGAGGGAAGCAACAGACTCTCGATGATAATGAATGGCCGCCATAGAATGGAGTCTGCCCCTCGTAATATTAGGCAACAACCCGGAAATGTCCTGCTCGTATCTGAACATCGTCTCGTATATCCCAAACATAATGTGCGCAAGGTCGTCCGCTTGGAACGATACGACCGGTCGGGCCGAATTGGCGTGGTAATCGCCACGCATAGGGTCGACCCAAGCGATACGTTCGATAGATTGAGAGACTCCTGCTAGTGATTCATGGACGTTTGAATGAGACGTGAAGCCCGAAACCCAAGCAAGCGGGGCAATGCCGAGAAGGGCAGAGAGGGTCGGGATGGTAGTACAAATGCGTTCTAGAAACGGGAGTGTACCGTTTTCGTCGGCTGAAAGGAGTTGTTCGGTATACAAGACAGACTGTGACGCGGGATTTTCCTTAAGCAGGGGTCGCGTAACGAGTACCAGATTGAGGAAACCTATATGATCCATCAGATTCGAAGTTTCGATTACATCATATTTAGGAGTTGTCGGTGTGAATTCGTCCAAGTTAATCAAATCTGAGCGCCAAGTCGAGGTAAAGAGGTGTGTAGGAGGGACGCCGGTGGAAGCATATATGTCCAAGGCGCGACAAAAAGCGACGGCATCACCGGCGTAGAAACGAATCGTGATGCAATCTGCTGCCCTGGCCTCCCGAAAAGCTTTCGACCAGGCCTTGAATTGTCGTTTATAAATATCCGTGGGAGAAGGAGTTTGTCCCGTGGCCTGGGGGTCCATAGGATCCAATATAATGGGCGCAAAGGCGGGAGCCAAATGAAATCCCTGAGGGAAGGTGCCATCATGGGGGTTGAAATTTTCGCCAGATAAAGAGTAAACGAACGTCGGGTTGAGATTTTTGGCCTTTTCGATATCGCCGGCGAGATTAGATGTAGTCCCTGTCTTCCAATAATGTTTGTAGAGGTCAGCCATAGGCGTGGCAGCCTGTAACCAGAGCATCCCAGCAGAGCGACTTGGGCCGATATTGGCGGGTTTATTTTTGATGATATTTTGCGAGAAGATGGTCTGCTCGCGACGTAGTTTGTCAAGACGACTAGAGGGCAAACTGGGGAATTCGGCATAGTGACTCCAGTGACGGCGCAATTCGCAGAGTGTACGAGAATCAATGAGCTGCAGAAACGAGCCATACGAAGACTGGCGCCAAGTCTCGATGTTTCGCGCATGTTCGTACAGGCGTTGACTTTGGCGCACCAAAATTTCGATCGCTTGATCATTGATTTTGAAGTGATAAAATATGTCCCAAACTCGATCGATTGGCTTCTGCTCCTCGATTAGACAGAATAACAGTATATTTCGCGCTAGGGGAAGTGATTTCAGGCTTCGTTGAACTCATTGTACATATAGCTCACCGAGCACGGCAGGTTCAATATCGCAACACGTAATATCCAACTTTCGTGGTCCTGGTTTATTGTTTAAGCTCTGGTCCGGAAAGGAAGACATAAGAGGATTTTGGTACTTACTCGATGAAACCGTTACGTCGGCATAGAGCGTGTAAAGAATGTTGCGCGGATCACCACATCCTAGGAGAAGAATATCTGCGGATTGCCCCGGGGATAGGTCCTGAGTGAGAGGGACTGCTGGTGTATTCCCAAGCGGGTAGAAGAACCCAGTCGACGGTGGGTACAGGGGACAAGACATCGTTGCGGGACGGGAGTCGTCTTCCACGCGAAATCCCGGGTGAGCGCGGAGGCAAGTCCTTGCGCACACGTGACTACGGCCTGCCGCTAGGCGCTTCCGATCAGCCGGAAACCGTGGCTAAATGCGTTTGTCCCAGGAGAAATTGGATCCAACGCGTTTTCTCGTGGCTAGCCGTTCAAACAAAGTGCATATGTGGCCATTCTTGCCCTCCAATATCCCGTCGTTCTTAATATCGGCGTCGGAATTGTCCAGCAATGCCGCTTTGCCTGCAACTAACCCCCGATGTTCATCGCAACTGTGGTGAAATCTTTAGCCTTCCCCTTCGTGCGCTCGCATTGCTTGCATATAGCGCGATGGATTGAGAACCGAAAGACTTGCATAACGTGTAATTTAGCTACAGGGTGAGTAGCAGCGAGGGGAATGGCGCTAAAAAGGATCCGCAGATGTGCATAACCAGGTGCTCATGTTCCTGGCCACCACCACCTGTTCGTCCGTACCTATCTTTCTTATTGCATCGCTTGCCGTGCGGGGAGGCTTCATCCCACCTCGAGCCATGTCCGCCCTTGCCATGGGACCCTCTTCAGCCTCCAAAGCAGATCTGCGTCGGACCAAGAATGGAAACAAATTGAGATACTCAACACAAGGCTCTCGACTGAGCCACCCTTCGATATACCCCCATGGTGGGCAATCTGGGCCCAATTTCGCCCTACCAGGGGCAAATTCATCACCACTGGCGCAACAATAAAGCTAGTGAGGTAGATGAGGGAAAATCGGGTAAATGCGAGGGAATGAACAAAGCCCCGAATTACAGAAGTCAACTGGCGCAGTTTTCCCCGATTAATCAAATTTCGACCGGGGCCCGGGTTTCTCCTGGTAGTTCATCGTTTTGTGAAAGATTAGGACTGTTTGAAATAACCCTCCCCACCTTTCCTGGCTAGCATCGTGTCTGACGCCTGGCTTCTCAATCCAAAGTATTCAGGGAACGTGCAGATTCACAGCCGGGACCAGTGTAGACCCGGTTCCCAATCTGGGAACTGGTCGTCAGGACAAGCGTGCCAAGGCGAAGCACTAGTGCCATAGCTCTCTGTGGCTGCCAGTGTTGGCGGCGAGGCCGAGCGCACTCGGAAAGAAGCGGATTTGGGGCTTGCGAAGGCTCTGAGGGAGGGTCCTCTAACACAGCCCGCTATATTTGCTGACAAAACTGAATCCGAGCGTTTTTTCAAGCTCGTCAGGAAAATATGTCGTTGCTCGCGAGCACGGGATTCGCTCGTGAGCGCAAGGTTTCAGAAGCCCAGTTGAGCATATGGCCCTACGATTACAGGTCTCCAAGCAGCTTCGTAAGCGCTCGTGAGCGCTCGTGGCTGGCGTGCTCCTGGGCGCTCGGCTCGTGATTTCTCCGGACGGCTTACGAGACCCCACGGATTTTATTGAGCTTTCCGAGTTCCAAGTGCGAGGGCCCTCGCCCACACTTGCCGCTAACAATACTAGTAGCCACGTACCGACCTCTGGCGCAAGTCAGACCCAAACTGCTGGGAACACTGGCATAAACAGCTGGAGCTCGGGGCAAGCTATAGGCGTGCTCAATATATCTCATTGAGTTGGAAGTTTCACCGGATCGACCATCCTTGATGAGCGACGAGAAATCACGTGTCTGAGCATTATGCACGTTTGACTGGTAACCCTTGTTGAAGACTTAGCGCCTTCATGGACACGTGGATTATGTGCTGCCAGAGCCAGACTGACCTGGGTTCAAGCACTGATCAACCGATTCAAACCCTTTGCGGACAATGCCGCTAACACCAGCCTCGCGTTAGGCGCGCTCAATAGGCGCGCTCAATAACTAGGCGTGCTCAATAACTCACCTCGCTGCTGATCGGGGCTATATCTGACGTACGGGACAGCTTGAATGTGAGTTCTGGTGCAGGAGACAGGTTAGGCTGCCGCTGCCGCCGTTGTCTGTTATGTCCCTGCTGTAGCCATTCGTAGCATGCATGTGCTACAGAACTTGCGACATACAAACATTTTTTATTATCTACCTGAGCTACGAGCACAATAAGATTGGATGCTACCTAAATATGGCAATGCCAGACCTACTGTCCCTAATCGTGACATTGTTTGTGTAATTTCCGTGTCCTTGGTGACCCGAAGGGTTTCCTGCACCAGAATTCTCCCGTACGTCAGATATAGCCTCGATCAGCACCCTGTGCTAAAATCCCTTCCAGCAGCTCTGCGAGTCCTCGAGCACACTTATTCACGTCGTGTCCGCTTGCCGCCTTTCACGAACCAGCGGCTCGGCGCTACGCGACATATATATAGTGCTGGTTGGCTTTGCGGTCTAACAGAAAAAAACACTACCCCTTGCTATTAGGTAAGTGATCCTTCTGCCTCTTGCTCCTATTCTCTGGCTAAGAATACATTAGTAGAGATCAGATCACACCATATGGACTCCCCTATTGCGCCGTTCCTGCCGAAAAACACTGCTCTCAATCCTGAAAAGAAGCGCAGTGCTGGCATGCTTTGGCCGCTAGTCCTGCATTGTGTCGCTTCTATCGGTATTGCATGTGCTGTGGTCTACGGCGCGAACAACCACGATTTCGACACCAAAGGGAAATCGATATCAGTGTCGTTCGCCGACGCAATCAAAATGCACTACAGCCCGTCGCAATCAGATGTAACGACAATTCTTTCGGCCTCAATTACCGTCCTCCGCACCATTGCCGCGGCGTGGAGTGGCCCGCTATGCTGGCGAAGTGCATTCCTGCTGCTGGAAAAGTCCGGACTTGAGCGTCGAGACCTCAAATTACTAGCCAACATCGGGCCCTTGACCCTCCTTAAATGTTTTATACGCCCACCTCTGTTCTATGTCAGCCTTTTATTTCTCGGTACCCTCCCCGCACAGTATGCAGGTCCCATCCTGACTGGCTCAATTTCGTGGATACCGTCCACTAGAAGTGCGGGATCAGTAGCCGAAGCCGCTCTGCGCGTGTCGACGGTTTCAAACTCAGATCTATGGGATGGATACTCGAATTACACCCCTCGGCGGCGGTATATAAGCCTACAAGCCGCAGGCTACGTCAACACAGCCTGGGGACGCAACTTCGAACTAGGAGTCTTGAAGCGGGTCATTCCGTCTGCTGATGACATACCTGTTGGCAGTATCATCGCTAACGTGACATTGCCATACTTCTCGGTCACGTCATTAGAATGGATCAAAAAACCCGCGCAGGCTCTCGCTGCAAGTCAGCTCGACACATACGACAGCGTACCCGCAAACCTGAGTACGTTTGGAAGCGATAACCCTCTTTTATCGGGTTCAGGCGCTCTCGCACTTATTCAAGATTCGCCTTGGTCGGTTAGGCCTTTCCCAACACCGTCCATTGTATCCGAGATGCGCGTCCTAGCACTCTGCACTGACTGGCGTCCAGACCCCTATCTGTGTGAGCGAAACACCTCGGCGATATCTAATAACCTACCCCCCACCATGGGTTTTTATCAGCTGAACGGCGGCTGCTTTGCGTTTGCCCGAGTCACATACAGCGCAGGAGTGGGTGTATGCACCAACTGTCGGGTTTCGGCGCCTTTTACAGTGCAGAACGACAGTGCCATTTTATTACAGGAGGATTCAGTGACAACCGAGGCGTTACGGATGATGCCAGACATTACAGCGTCCTTGAACTTGCTGAACACGTCTACTCCCACTACCTGGGGTAATATCGACGACTATGTCATAGACGTACTCGGGCGCTCGTATTCAGGGGGTTGGACCGCCCTTACCGAGTATTTAGGCGGATCGTCGCCGCCACTCACTTCGAAATTCACCCCCTCAGTGTCGTCCTCGCGGGCGCGCGTAGAATTGTGGCGGGTGTATCTGTGGCTCGGGTTTCAATTTCTGGCCATAATCTCTGGCATGCTATTCATCATGATACAATCGCAGACCAAGAATCGATTAGTTGGCGACACGACCCTGGCGGCATTCTACCTTGATACCACTGCCGTACCTAGGCACCGCTCATCCAAACATGAAGGGCTGCTAAAACTGCAAGAGGGGCATGGTCGACTCGAGGTTGTCCTCAAGTAAGGATGTGACCTGGGTGTTGAGGGTGTGAAACCAATGACCGTGTTTGTAGCCGTCTACGTTGTATGTACCTTATTCACGTTTGTATCGCTACGTGCTGGCTGCGTGCTGTGTTTGATAATGTTGATTATCTTAGTTTGTTTTCTCACGCATATATGCTCCGCATCTCAATTGCTCCCTCAGTTGATATCGCTTACACTGTCTACTATGTATATTAGCGATTCATATTGTACATACAACTGGGGGAAACCACCTGCCATCGAGTACGATGAGCTTCCGCTGCACACACGCTAAGGAGCAACCACAAAAGACTTTTTAGTCTTTAACAGATAATGGTCACCTAGTTGAGCTAGTATCCAGAGGGGATGTATGTTTCACCAACGCACTCTGTCCTTGATGAGTACCAAGAAGGTCAAGCAGGGTCCAGGTCCAGGAAACTCACCCATGTCGAGATATGGAGATTAATGCCCGGCGGGTTTGGTGCAAGCCGCGGGCTGTAACGGGCCCACGTCCCTTGGTGCATGCATATTGTACAGTAATTCCTTAGATTCTCGCCCAATCAACAAAGCACTGTCGCGGGTTGGATAATGTTCGTGTTTGTCTGCGACGTGTTCGTATGTATGCGCTAATGAGACAGACGAGGATTCCCATAAGTCAACATGATCCATTCAGTTATATTGCTTAGACAGAATCATCACGGTGAAGGAGTCACACTCGCCCACGGCTGTAATACCGTAACCGTCGAGTACACACACGACCCAGATCCATCACAATCGTCGTACGCTGTACCATTCATCGCCAGGTCGAGGCAGTTGTATAGACACCCGTTCCATACTTTGCAGCTATCGGATTCCTGTGGTCATACATCAGGTCCTGTTCAGCCGAGGTAGAAAACAGAGGCGCACCTGTGGCATGCAGCGACTGCCATAAGCACAGCAGTATTGCCCTATGGTCGAACTATGTGATAAAGTTATATAATGAGCCAAAACGGGATAGCAAACACGAATGCAAATGCTACTCACGTCCCAAGCGCATTTGTAGCATTACATGCCCCGCACGGGTTCCCACCATACTGACTAAAGTTGCCGAGGGGAAACGAGTAGGCGGGAGCGTCATAGTACGACCCAGGCAGCAATACTTGTGTCGAGTTGTACTATCATTCCAAGCGTCAGCCCCACTTGCGAAATAACTGAATAAAGCTTACAGTATCGCAGTTGCTCTTGCACCCGTTTGCCGCCTTGCAGTACCACGCAGTCTGGTCCATGCAGATATTGAAGCTCGAGCAGCACTGGGTCGACGTGCAGTTGTTGCAGTTGGCGGTAGGTGTTGGGTCAGGCGCCGTAGTAGGCCCAATCGTATACTAGAACAAATACCTTAGCGCCCTGTCCGGTTTGCAAAGGGTGGGACTTACTGTTGGAGTGCCCGACGTGGTCGGTTTTACCACTCCACTATCGCCGATACAATTATCTTGGCATCCCTGGCCAACTCGTCAGCCCTACATAAAGCGGACGCTAAACGGGACTCACATTCGCGCGCAAGCAAAGCGGCGAATCGAACAAATCCGCAGTCGCAGAGTACATGGTACAGCATCGTTTCGTCTTGTCGTACTTGCCGCAAAGCGGGACTATCCACGTACGCTTATGTCAGCTTATTTCAAGAATGTCAATTTGTGGACTCACGAGCGGTCGGGTTGGTCCCGCTAGGAGCCTGGGGGAGTGTAGCGTTCCCCTCGGCGGAGCATACGAGAGCAGAGAGTTGAAGAGCGTCGCAGTTGATTCCGGTATTGATCGACTTCCACTCGTCGAGCGACATCTGGACTGCTGTCGCCAAGCCAACTGCCCAACCTATCAGCACGGTGCTCGTTGATCCATAAAGGCAAAGACCCACAGCAGGTATCATTCGCCACAACCTGGACCAGCTTCGGACAAATCGACAAACTTGGACTGAAGGAGCAGAGAGAATTGCCGACGCCGAGGGTGTTGCAATTGAGAGACGGGTTGAGGGAAGAGAGTTGGAGGTTCGTAAGAGAGTTTTTAGCGGCAACAGCTATGGATGAATTAGAGTGTTAGAGTATGTGTTGGGGGGGTAACCTAAACCCCTACCGTTGCAACTATCTCCGGGTACAACCTGCGGGCAAAATAAGTATCATAACAATCCGCCTCGAATTACACTAACCGAATAGTTCCGGGTACAAGCCGTGCTCGGTGTCGTGGTCGGCCTAGGCACAGTACAAATCACTTCCTATAAGCAAAAAACATCATTAGAATCTAGACACCACTGGATGGGCTCGCGACTTACGCCCACATATATATTCGTACATCCTGAATTAATATTCGGATTAAGCGAAATCATATTCGCAACCGTCAACTTGAGGGAATTCGCGATCGCCTGACACCCCCCTTCTTGCCCCGTAATCTACGCACCCCTAAGCTCTCGACTCCAAACCAACGAAACAAAAGGCCCACCTGATACACCGATCCACAGTTATGCACCGCCGAATCCACACACAACGCCTGCCCGCCCTGGATATTCGAACACGCTGAATTAATCGTCGGATTCAAAACTCCGAGCCAGTACCGCGAAATTCCAGACCGCGCGCCAATAGTGTCACACGTATCTCCGCTCTGGACAGTCGTGAACCGCGTACACGCTGTACTCGTGGGCGAAGCACTCGACGACGTCGCTGTACTACTCGTACTCGTCGCACCCGCCTTGACGCACAACGACAGCCCGACCGAAATCGTACACGCCGATCCGACGTTGGGGTTATTCGCGACGATCTGAGCGACGGTGATCCCGTTGGCGGTTCCGATGGCGGTACACGTATCGCCGGATTTAACGGTGTAGACCGGTTGGCAGTTGTATTGCGAGGCGGTGAGGCAGAGGGATTGGCCGATGGAGAGGAGGTTGCAGTTCATGGATGGGTTGAGGTATGTGAGCTGGTAGTATGAGATCGCGTTGGATGAGGCGATGGTTTGGCAGCTAGGCAAGTCGGGCGTGAGTTAAGTTAGATTTCGTAGAGAGGACGAACTTACTTATCGCCAGACTTAACGGCGTAGGTTTTCGTACATGTGAATGTCGAGGTAGCTATTTAGATCGTTAGATAATAGTGGGGGATTGCGAGAACCGAGCCTTACCAGCCGCCGAGCTCGTGGTAGTGGTCGCTACATTGATATTAGAATAGGTTCGTAAACGTAGAATTGGTAACGTACAAGAAGCGGATGTCGTAGTGGGCTTTGCAACGCAAAGGTTTTGGCCAACCTGGATCGCGCACGTGGATCCCAGTTGAGGATTGTTGTTGACTGCAAGCCATGTCAGGTAGGGAGAAAGGGCGAATGAATAACGACTAACTAAGCTGCGTAGTATCGATCCCATTGGCGCTCGCAATGTTTGAACATGTGTCACCGGATTTGACGGTATAGACCGGTTGACAATTATACGTCGAGTCTACGGGTTATAATTAGATCATATCGAAAGTCATGGATTGGCGGCTCACCTATAACACATAACGACTGGCCGATACTGAGCGCAGCACAGTTCAGCGTCGGGTTGAGTTTCGTGAGTTGATAAGAACTGATGCTGTTCTTCTGAGGGATAGTGGTGCAACTGTCGCCGCTGACGACCTAACCGATGGAATGAGAACAATGAGAAAGAGATCAAGGTTCTTCATACCGAGTAGGTCTTTGTGCACGCCGCATTGGCAGCCACGGTCAATGCAAGTGCCACGGCGACACGAGCAAGCATGGAGACGCCCATAGCTGAAGGGGGATACCACACCTCATCTAGCCCGCAGAGGTTAATACCAGGTGGTCACAGCCGACACGAGAAGGATCAGACCCTGAATTTGTTAGGCGCTCGGCTGTTGCGCCGACATCCCCGGAGATCGGGGACCCCGGGAACTCTGTCGCTTCTGGTTCCGGCCCCGGCTTCGCACCTGGAACGCGATGGGTATACCTGCCTGGTCGTGTCGGAAGTCGACGAGTACCCCCCTCTTTCGAGATGTTGCTCTGTGCTGTTGGTTCGTTGCTTGGACTTGCGTCGGTCGTGTTGGGCCAGGGTGGTAAGTCGGGTCGTCTGTGATCATAGGACTTTACTTATGGTTTTGTCGAAGGCACGTGCGGCTCGCAAGCCAAAGGCGCTCTCTGTCCCGGTACACAGGTCGGTATCTCAGCTCGCCATGCCTCCATTCACTAACTCCTTCACAGTGTTGCGGCCAATACGGATACTGCGGAACGACTAGCGAGTACTGTCTAACCTCGCAACGTTGCCAAAGCCGCTGCGTACGAACCATTCTCCTAACCTTCCCGGTCGACCCCTGACATTCGTTTAGATCAACGATGGCCCGCCGCCCCCACCATCTGGACCCAAGGCCCCCTCGATCGACACGTCCAAGTTGTTCCAACCTCCCGCCGGAACCTTTGACAACAGGTACGTCCTTTAGCAGCCCCCTCTACACATCTAACACCTTCCTCAGGAAACTCGTAGGGTACTTTTCCAACTGGGCGCAATACCGCGGCCTCGACCCCTCGACCCCCGCCTGCCACAACGACTCCTCTTTCGTACGTCCCCTCCTCGCCTTCCATTACCCCTCCTCACCTTCCGCACAGCTCCCAGAAAACATCAACCCCTACCTCTACACCCACGTCAACTACGCATTCGTCTTCATGGCCGAAAACTTTACTGTCATCGCACACGAATACGACGACGAGGACCTCTCCCTCCGGATGAACCGATGGATCAAAAAAGTCAATCCGAGCTGTACTACATCGTACTCTGTCGGAGGATGGTCCATGAACGATGATACGTTCTCTCTTACTCCCTACGATTGGCCTTGGACTAATTTTGCTAGGATGATCACGCGCATCGCAGTACACCGGCGGAATCGACTACACACCCTTCTTCTCCCGTATGGCATCAACAGCAGCAAACCGTAAAGTATTCATCGATTCAGCCATCGCGTGGGCGCGCAAGCTCGAGTTTGACGGGATCGATATCGACTGGGAGTTTGTCGGGAACCCGCAGCGCGGTGGATCGTCTGCGGACAAGGCCAACTTTAACTCTTTGTGAGTCTCGCTCGCTGGGTTATTTTTATTCACTTATTTTGGATTGCAGAGTGCAAGAGTTGCGTGCGGCGGCTCATGCCGAAGCTGGCAGTTCTGGTAAAAAGGAGCTGATCTTGACGATGGCTGCGCCGGCTGGACCAGACAACGTCGCTGCAATCGACCCAGCGACCATCGCCAAGTCAATCGACTGGTTCAAGTGAGTAGACTTGATGCATAATCCCTCTAACTAACATCTCGCCACCCCAGCCTCATGACATACGAGTAAGCCCACCACCTTTCCCCACTCCCAACCCTAACACCCCCCAGCTTCTACGGAAACTGGGACACCGTCGTCGAAAACCAAGCACCCATCAACGACCAACGTCTCCCCAACTGGTCTTTTTCCGCTACAATCGACATCTACCTCGGCCTCGGCGTCCCCTCGAACCAACTCATCGCCGGTCTCCCTCTGTACGGCCGTGTCTGGACCTTGACCGACCTGACGCAGACTACGCCGGGGAGTCCGGGTGGGCCGGGGATTGCGGGACGGTGTACGGCTCAGAAGGGGTATTTGAGTTATGGGGAAATTCAGGAGATTGCGGCGAGTCAGGGGAATAGGGGGATTAATTTCGTTCCGGGGGATGGATGTGAGTTGTATGATGGTCGAGTGGAGTGGGGTGCTGATGGGTATGGGTCAGATTATATGACGTTTGATGATCAGTGGGTTGGGTATGACGACGAATTGTGAGTGTTTCCCAGTGACGGTTCGATGGCTCATGTTTTTGTAGCTCTTTCGTAGCAAAGATGGATATCATTTCAAAGAAGAATCTCGGTGGTGCCATGGTACGTCTCGATCTCTCGCTACTTGATTTCACTAATATTCCTCTAGCTTTGGGCCATCGACCAAGACACCAAGGACTTTAACCTCACCAAGACCCTCATCAGGTACGGCCCATCCAACTTCATCCCTTCCAATTCGCCTAATACCCCTGCAGCACATTCCGCTCCTGTCCCTCGGACGGCGAGTGGCCCGCCACGCTCGCCGGTCAAAGCGCCGAAGTCGAATGTCCCAGCGCACCCGGATTCTCTGAAACACGTAATTGCGGGAGCGACGGCAAGTGGGCCGCGCCGAGTAACATGGACTGTCTTGTCAATGGGGCAAGCCAGGCGCAGTTTTTGGTAGCTAGGGATGTGTGTATCCAGGGGCAGTAGTTGTATAGTTGAAAGGATATGTGAAATGTTATGAGCGTTGACGATTACTTGGTTGCGATTTATTCGAAGCTTTGTCTGTGTGATAGGCAGTGTTCCTTGAGACGAAGCGGATACTAAATTCCAGGAAGTCTCCTTTGATATTGGTTGACGACCACACCCGATCTTGGCTGGGAACATGGTTATTACGGCGCGCAGAATTTCACCCGAGAGCGCTCGCAGAGTTGGACCGGCTCCGATCGCTTAAGCTGGATGCGGGTCGTCATGATCCTATCTCGGTACTCCATCGAGGCGAGGCACCCGGGCGGGGATGCCGGTGAGGTTAATCGGCTCCTGCAACACGCCAACACTCTAAATCTGATCGTCTTGCTTGCGCCCGAGTCATCCCACCCACGACCCAAAAATTAGTATTGCGAGTCGCACCTTGATCTCTCATAGTTTCCACATGCTCAATCAAGGCCTGGACTAATTTCTCCGGGCCATTGACTCCCGGCGCAGAGAAGCCTCTGCATGTGATTACGATATTCATTGTCTTCGCCTTCTACGCTGTGAGCTTCGTGCGGTCCGCTCGCACAACGCGTTCGCAGGCGTTTGTTCCTGGGTTGCACGCCGATATTCTTCGCAATTTATAAATAGACTGATTGAGTTGAATCGGTCCGTGACTGTTCGGGGTCTTTGATGGCTGTGCGGATCTATTTTTGCTATTTCTCCCGCAATAGGTAATATTTCAGCGCCCAGCACCACATGGTCCGTCTTGGTGATATTCAGCTGGAGCGCACTGCATTGGTCTCGGCGAGCGGTCGAATCTAGCCGACATCGCCGGTCTTCCACTTCTTGTTCAGCATGGCCATACATATGTCCGATAATCCTTGGATTCTCTCGAGTCGACCCCCACCATGCGGTACTTTTCGCCGTTTGCGATCCTGGGTCTATTGCACGTCGCCCGTGGCGGTGAACTCGATGCCTTTGCCAGCGACCGCGCACGAAACATTCGTGAAGGACTAGCCGGCCGAAGCGTCCCGGTTGTCGATACTTCGAACACTTCATCCCCTACCCCTAGGTCTGATCTCCCAAACGCGTTCAAGCGCGAGTTGGAACGCCGCGAGGCGCACAAACGAGCACTCGACCATCTTGATACCAACGGCGACGACCATGTTGACCACGACGAGATCATCAACTCGCTGGCGATTCATTGGAAAGGCGGGCATAACGCTCGGAGAATGCTGCGTGCCTTTGGCGCCCCCGATCTCGAGGGGTTTATGAAGAGGAGCAGTCCGAATGGTACGGCTTGAGCAAATGCCTAATCACGACTTGCAAACTTATTTCGAATAGACGACGGCAGAGTCCCCAAAGAAACACTCACACAAATCCTCGACAAGCGCCCGCTCGACGACCCAGACTACTGCCCAGCCATCCGTACCAAGGTCGAAAGCTGCCCCACCCACGCAGTTTTAAAATGCGGAGGTACGTATCCTTTCGCAGTCGTAATTCTCTCCTAATTCGCGTTCAGCCTACCTCACCGCTGCTGAATTCTTCTGCAACGCGGGCGTTAAAAGCCTCGTCGAGAAATGCATCATGTCCGAATCGTGCGACAACATGTGCCGCTGCATTACTGCCGTCGAAGATGCCGCCCACGGCGATGCTGCTATCCTCGACCAAGGCCAAATCGTGCAAGTCGACCATTTTAATTCGGTTGGGCATCCCGAAAGCAGCTTGCACGCTAGGCAGTTCGGGGAAGAGATATTGATTGGCGCGTTTATTTGGGCCATTATTGAATTTATCGTCGGGATCACTGCCGCGTATATCAGTGAGTTTTGGTCCTCCGTAGCTTCGATGCGACTCTGATATGGGGGCTACAGTCGGAAACATTTACGCCTCGCTTACGTCCGCCAACCCATGGTAAGCGTCGAATGATCCTACCTTGAACATAATATTAACGGGTTATCTAGGATGGACACAGTTGGTTCGTCATTTGCGACACCGGTACCCAAACGAAGCTAACACTGCGCCAGGCTGGGACGGGAATGGGCTAGAACCTCCCTGCAGCTCTTTTGTCTTCTGGGGCCACTGCGGCGCAATTCTCAGCGGTACCGCACGAAATTGTCCAAATGGTGTGTGATTCGACGGTCGCTTATCTACCAATGTCGCTAATACGCTGTCAGGCGGTCAACGGGTATTTGGAAACTCGTGCAAGGACCACTTTCGCTACGGTAGCCAAGGCTGCGGTTTCCTAGGCCTAGGTTGCCAAAGTCTTTGTTCCAAAGTAAGCATCGCGTATCCCTAACAAACCCCCGACTCAACGCACCACAGGTCAACCCCACAGGCTGCCCTTGCAGCTTGTTCGAGTAAGTACCGTGTGCTCTCCCCCGGTTTATTTCTCATCATCTTCCCAGCTGGTCCGAGTTTGATAACCAAGACATGCCAGGATTCGACATGGACAAAGGCTCGTTCTTTACCAGTAAAGTCAGCGTCTGCCGCAACGCTTGCGCGGGAAACTCGACTTGCCAGGCATTCGCCATGGCTCCGTTCTCCGGAAACGAAAAAGACAAGCGGCCTAATTGTTTCCTCAAAACCGCCCAGCGCCCGACTCAGACTGTCCAAGGTAAAGTCGTACCCCGTCCTCGCCTGTTCTGGCTCAACTAGATTTCGTTCGTCAAGGCTCGACTGTATTCTTCAAACGGAGCAAAAACGGCAATTGTGGTGCTCCAACTGTCGTTACTGGTGTTTCCTACGATGACGACTGGTTTTCCACTTCGACGGGGACGGACCGTCGTTCGCTGCCCGAGTCTGGGCACGCTCTCCTTCCTCGGGCTCACCAGTAGGCTTCAATATTTATCTTGACTTTCGGAATTGTCTGAGGTTGTAATTGCGTAGGGGAGAGGTTCCGTTCCCGTTCGATCGGAGTGTGGCGGGGGTATGTTTTAATGAATGTCTCCGAGTTATTGACACGGGACTGATTTGGAGTTTACCGCACTAGTATCTGACGCTGGCGCTCATCAGACTTATTTACCAGAGGGCGAGTACACGGCTGTTCCTATTACCCAGAGCAGTACCTGACTCACCCGGCGTATAGATCACTACAGAGCTCACCTGGCGGAACAACCCTCGTATGACGATCTATCTCTCTATTGATTTCGTCTGACTCGGAACAACCTCTAGTGGTACAGCGGCCTATTGGTGCTACGACGGCAAGCAGCCATACGGGCGGAGGGTCTACTGGTAGACGTGAGTAGTCTCGTAGGTTCGTGGATTGCTGAGTAACCTGTTGGTCTAGCTTCGGATGCTCCATATCTTAGCAATCTCGCGTGGGTTTCGTTGCTTCAACACGTATATGTGTGTCTAAGTATATTATATTTAGTTTACCGCAGTGGCGTCCTACGGAGGTTGCGTATCGGTGAGTGGTTAGGGTATGTGGTCGTTAACGTTTGCTTATAATTAACGACAGGGTGAATGTAAGTACGTTTTTGCTGGAATGGTTCATGAAATCACGTCTTGCGTAGGGCATGTTCCGAAACATCATCAACACCGCCATCACTCAAAACGTGGACGAGTAAGTGGGATATATGCGCCTTGAACCGCCGTCGACTAACTATCGGTTCTCAGCCCCGTCGCGAGGTGGCTCAGTAAGAAAGATTGGAGTTGTTCCATAAGACCATACTAACGACGATGCAGATCAAAACCCGTCCACGACTCCTGGCCAGCGCGCCCAGTTCCCCGACTCTGTACGACAACTCCTTTTGGCAAACTCGGCGGTCGTGCACAACATAAATCGAGGAAATGGCGTTACTTGGATTGGTCAAAATACACGGATCACCGGGGGAGATGTTCCACCATTTCCGGGTGTGCGGGTGCGTTGTGATCTTACTCTGGCTTGGGCAGGGTATTCATATTGTGACCATAGGCTGGATACGACCAGAGCATGGGATTCTATCAACGTGGGGGGGTAGGCCCGTTCAGTATCGAGGCTGCTTTTCTCATGGCGACTCAGGTATTCGGCCACTTCTTGCCAGGTCGTGCCTTAGACTGAGTACATTCTCCAGGTGGCTGGTATAAACTTCCGGGCTGTCGCTCGGGCCTATCGTACGTCATTCATTTTATGAAACGAGGGGAGACTGACGTCGCAGAATAGAGGCTAATCCGGCCGGATGGTACGACCAGTCTTGTGCCTGCGATGCGTTTAGCTGATTTACTCTTACAGGTGGATGGGGGTTATGAATAATGGTCCCAACAGTCGCGAGTGTTTGCAGGAAAATGACAGTAACGGGCTTCCTGTTCGTACATATGGACGTGCGTACTGGCTCTTGCGTACACTTACCGGGTGAATGCGCTAACAACTACCTCCAGGTTTCGAGGTAGAGTACCCCGACCATTGTTACACCAAAGTACTAACCCTATGATAGTCCGGGGCTGGCTCGACTCAGCACGACCCTCGGTAAGTTATTTCGTGGTTCAATCTGTGCAAGTAAATCTGATCCAAAATACAGAGCGGGCGTTTATATGGCATTCGTGAGTTGTATCAATTGTTGAGGACTACGACGTTCCTAAATCGATGTTATAGGATCTTGACCCTACACTCTCCGCTACCGACCCTAATCACAATGTCTTTGTGTTTGTAAGTTCCGGCTATATGCCCATTCACACGGCGGCTAACCTATTATATGCTAGGTGGTCCATGCGATTGATGGTGGGTATATGCTCTGACTCATTCACAACGAGACTAACCCTGCATAGCTAATTCGGTTGTTGGCGCAACCGAGGCGCAACTTCGCGCTGTAAATGTTGGAGCTTCCAATAATTGGTACACTCCGGCAAATGCAAGTCGAGAAAACGCACCTCGCTCTGATACCAGCTGATATTTTTGTAGGGAGGCGCAAGCGCGCTTTTCTGGAACCGGGGATCGTCTTCCAATTCTGCACCAGTGGCAAATGCTCAATCAAACACAAGGTTACTGTAAGTTCGCCGCACATGGCTGAATCCCAACGTCGGTACTGACATACCGTTCGTAGGGCCGTGCGTATTCATTCTCTCGATTCCTACTGTGGTACTGACTGATTCTGCTTACCCGATGGTGCGAAAACAGCATGGTACGTCCAACATTGTGCACCGTAGAACCTAGTCTAACGTACGGCATAGCACACGCTGCAATCGTAACTCGTGCGGCCTTTGATCAGTGGGTAACAGGTAGCACGACGACCGGGTTCCCCAGTTATACTCAAATCTCGTATATGCATATGGTGGGTAATTCAGAGAGTTTGAAATATTTTGCTAAAGATATCCCACAGTATATTCTCACGGAGGACGTTAGCTTGACCGCCCAGGACGATCCGAACGACTGGCCTCGCAAGCAGTTTTTCAATAACGGGGCTGGCCAGTAGGCCTTGAACAGAGGCCAACGCAGGGAGCTGGTCGGTTTGACATAGTCGTGGTCTCAGTTCTTCATGAAGATATAATAGTGTAGTGTGCGAACCTACTATCGAATTGTTTTTGATACAATTCCCTGGCGCTGTTCGTGAGCGTTCAAACTTTGCCCGGGTTCTCCAGCAGAGCAAATCTTGGTTCTAAGTCGAGGGTGCGGCATAATCCTCTAGCCCGTCACCGTACCCTGGTGTTTTAAAATGTATGCGGCAACCCAGAATGTCGCGACCCCGAGTTCCCGTTCCTGCCGGCCGCCAGAGAAATGGTGGAGTCGGCAAAGTTAGTTTCCTTAAGCGACGCCGGCATTCGGACGAGCTTGCCCCTCACCCGAGATCAATCGAACTAGTCGCAAAGATCGAGCACGAGTACGATCAAGCTCAGTGATTCATCGCCGCAACTTGAAGGTCCCTCAATGAGCCAGTTTATATGCGCTCTAGCTAAATGTGCTATCATATTGGATTACGGTTCCATCGCACCGCACAAGATCCGAGTGGGAACTCTCTTGCATGATCATCAACGCCAACTTGGCCCAGCGTAACTCGTCCACGCGGTTGCGTCCCTGGTTTCGTAGGGCAGAAGTCTCGACAGAGTTGTTCCCTCGCGAAGCTTGTATTGAGTGTGAGTTGGCGAATGCCCGGGACGGCCGAGACGGCGGAGCAACTGTCCGGGGTCCCGGATGGCGGAGGATCTAAATTAATTCGTGTGAGTAATCACTTGCCGCCCGCCATCACATCGAAGTCCTCGCGTCAGCCTCGGCGACGTTCCTATCTAGGGCTACTCTAACGAATTCCTCGGCAAACTGGTCGCCTGCAGTCTGGCCGATATCACCGGCTCTCCAAAAATCTCGCTGGCGATACATATGTCTAGCAGTTCTCTGGTTCTCTCTAGTCGACTCCCGTTATGCGGTACTTTTCACCGTTTGCGATTCTGGGTCTGCTGCACGTAGCCCGCGGTGGCGAACTCGATGCCTTTGCCAGCGATCGTGCTCGAAACATTCGTGAAGGGCTAGCTGGCCGCAGCGTCCCAGTCGTCGACACTTCCAACACTTCTTCCGCTGCTCCTAGGTCTGAGCTTCCCAACGCGTTCAAACGAGAGCTCGAACGTCGAGAAACGCACAAACGAGCACTCGATCATCTCGATACGAATAAAGACGGCCACATTGACCATGACGAACTCATTGGGTCTCTCGCGCTTCATTGGCAGGGTGAGGATAATGCTCGGCGGATGTTGCGCGCTTTCGGCGCCCCTGATATGGAGAAACTTATGAAGAGGCACAGCGCAGAGGGTAGGTCCCCTTTGTGAGCTTCAAATCGTGACTTACTGTTCTTATCCCGCAGGCGACGGTAGAGTTTCCAAGGAAACTTTGACCGAGATTCTCGACAGCCGCCCTATCGACAAACCGGACTATTGCCCATCCATTCGCACCAAAGTTGAGAGTTGCCCAACCCAGGCAGTCTTGAGATGTGGAGGTATGTAATGCGTAATAATCACTATTCCCTGTTTTAACCTTTCAACCCAGCCTACCTCACCGCCGCCGAGTCATTCTGCAACGCCGGCGTCCAAAATATGATCGAGAAATGCATCATGTCTGAGTCTTGCGACAACATGTGCCAGTGCATTGACGCCGTCGAAGACGCTGCCCACGGAAACGCCGCCATCGTTTACCAAGGCCGGCTGGTGTCGATCGACGAGCTCAACCCCGTCAGCCACCCTGAACATAGCTTGCAGGCTAGGCAATTTGGGGAGGAAATTTTGTTCGGGATGTTTATCTGGGCTATCATCGAGTGGATCGTCGGAATCACTGCAGTGTATATTGGTAAAATCTGCTCGGTTTGCGTTTCTTGTTTTGATTCTGACCGTTGGCGGTAGCGAGCCAAATCTACTCGTCGCTCACTTCGGCGAACCCATGGCAAGTATTCACAAATTCTTTACTTGAAACCAAACGCTGACCAAAATTTCACAGGATGGACACAGTCGGTTCGTATGTATGACCATGCCCCGAGTCAAGGCTGACCCTGGTCTAATTCAAGGCTGGGACGGGACACAACCCGAGCCCGCGTGCAGCTCCTATGTCTATTGGGGCCACTGTGGGGCAATTCTGAGTAGCACGGCAAGAAATTGTCCAGATGGTAAGTCGTTCGGTGATGGAAGCACCCACTCGCTCACTGTGCTCATAGGGGGCCAGCGCGTGTTTGGCAATTCATGCAAGGACCACTTTCGTTACGGTAGCCAAGGCTGTGGTTTCCTCCATCTGGGCTGCCAGAGCCTCTGCTCCAAGGTTAATCCCAAAGGTTGCCCCTGCAGCTTATTCGAGTAGGCCATCGTCTCGCTTCTCTTGATTGGTTACTCATCATCGCTGTAGCTGGTCCGAGTTTGATAACCAAGACATGCCGGGTTCCGACATGGACAAAGGCTCGTTTTTTACTGACAAGGTCAGCATATGCCGAAACGCTTGCGCGGGCAATTCAACCTGCCAAGCATTCGTCATTGCTCCCTTTTCTGGAAACGAAAAAGACAAACGACCAAACTGTTTCCTCAAGACTGCGCAGCGCCAAACTCAGACAGTTGGAGGTAAGCCTTGCATACTTGCCCACCATTATTCTAAATCGACACGGAATCTTTAAAGGCTCGACCGTGTTTTTCAGGCGAAATAAAAACGGCAACTGCGGTGCTCCAACGTTCGTTGCAGGCGTTCCGTATGACGACGACTGGTTTTCGACTTCGACGGGGACGGATCGACGCTCGCTTTCCGCATCTGAACACTCGATTCTTCCTCGTGCCCACAAGTGCGTTTCAGCTTCCCATCCCCACACATTCCGAAATGACTGTTGATTGCATAGGGGAGAGGTTCCGTTTCCGTTTGACGGGTCTACGGCAGGAGTATGTTTCCTTGTTAGGGATGATTTCGGGAGCTGACCAAGTTTGGCGGGATTCAGTACTTGACTCTGTTGCTTGTTGGACTAATTTATCAGAGAGTGAGTACTACAATACAGCTTACGCCTTGAATAACGTCTTAACTACCACCTACGTAGCTTACTACAGAGCTCACGTGGCGTAATAGTCCCTGTATGGTGCTCCTGTCCATACCATTGACCATGTTTGGCTGACAACGAATCCAGTCGTCCAACGACCCATCGGTCGTACCCAGGCGACTGATCACGGGAGCGGAGCGGGGACTCACCGACGTGAGTAGCCTCTTATACTCGTAGAAACGAGTTGAACCTTTTCGTTGGCCCAGCCGCGGGTCTTCCATATCTCGGAGACCTCAAGTGAGCTTCAGTGCTTCGACGTGCTGTACTGTGCTTACCCATAATATGTTCAGTTTACCACAGTGGCGCCCCACTGAAATTGCGTATCGGTGAGTTTTCAGTACAAACGCTATCTAACATTCGCTCATGGTTAAGCACAGAGTGAACGTAAGCCGAAAAGCTACTCGAATGAACGGGCCTATTCACCTCTTGGCGTAGGGCATGTTCCGAAATATCATCCATGCTGCTATCACCCAAAATGTCGATGAGTGAGTCATGGATAATATTCAAATCACTGTTAACTGAAATTGTATTCACAGCCCTGTCGCAAGATGGCTAAGTAAGAATTCACGGGACTCTATCTAGCAATACCCCGCTCACAATCATCCAGACCAGAATGTACCCTCAACACCTGGCCAACGCGCGCAGTTCCCCGACTCTGTGCGCCAACTCCTTATCAGAAACTCGGGATACGTACACGACCTAGCTCGGGGAAACGGGATAACTTGGATTGGTCAAAACCAGCGGGTCTCAGGGAAAATCACGGCGCCGTTCGCGAATGTGCAGGTGGGTCGGGATGTGTCCGCTCTTGCTACGACAGGTATTAATACTGAGAGGCAAACATAGGCTGGATACGATCAGAGCATGGGATTCTTCCAACGGGGGAATGCAGGTCCGTTTAGTATCGAGGCTGCTTTCCTTATGGCGACCCAGGTAATCTATTCCTTTCCCAGCACACGCGAGTACCCTAACACCTTCTCTAGTTGGCTGGCATAAACTTCCGTGCTGTAGCTAGGGCATACCGTAGGTAATTTACTTCCGCGTATGCGACAAAGCTGACCCGATTGGACAGAGACTAACCCGGCTGGATGGTATAGCTAGCCCCGCGCTCGCCTTGCGTTGCATTGTGCTTATATTATGTACCCTCTCAGGTGGATGGGTGTTCTGACCAACGGACTTCCCTCTCGTGAGTGCCTGCAGGAATACGATGCTAATGGCGTTCCTGTTCGTACATATGGGCGTGCGTACTGGTTTTCATTTGCAATCGCTGCATGGATATACTAATGGTTGCTTCTAGGTTTCGAGGTATCGTTGTTTGCGAGCGCATCATCAAATTGATATTGACCATAATGTTAGTCCGGGTCTGGTTCGGATCAACATGACGGGGGGTAAGCGGTTTCCCCAGATCGAATTAGCACGGGATGTTGACATGAACGACAGGGCGGGTGTTTACATGGCGTTTGTGAGCCGTGTTCCTTCACTAAGAATTATGACATTATTAAACGTGAGGCTGCAGGACCTTGACCCTACTATGGCCATCGACGATCCCAATCATAACGTTTTCGTGTTTGTGAGTCCCTACCGTGGATATATGCTGGCGCGACACCTAACTTCATGTTCACCAGGTGGTTCATGCACTGGATGGTGGGTATATGCGCGGACTAATTTACTGCGTCACTAACCCCGTGAAGCTAATTCGGTGGTTGGTGCGGTTGAATCGCAATTGCGCGCCGTTAACGTCGGGGATTCCACCAACTGGTATACTCCTGCCAGTGCAAGTTGAAAAAATACCTTTCCTCCGACAAGCGACTGATTATTTTTGCAGTCCAAGGCCGCCGCTCGTTTCTGGAATCAGGGGTCAAACACCGATAATATGCCCGTAGCAAACGCTGAATCAAATACAAGATTACTGTAAGTTCTTACAAACTGACTCTAATGCTTTCTGGGGTTAATGTTGCCGATCCACAGTGCCGTACGTATTCGACATTTAGACTCTTGTATGCGCTTATTGATGTACCTTACCCACTAAACTCCACGAAATAGCACGGTATGACCCCAGTATTCACGGTAGTTCGGAGTTCCTGACGTTTTTCATAGCTCACGCCGGGATCGTAGCTCGCGCGGATCTTGAGAATTGGTTGAGGGGTGGCTCGACTGGGTATCCTACTTATGTCCAGGTGTCCTATTCGCATATGGTACGCAATCAGTGGAACTTGTGGGAATCCTCGGGCTAATCCTGTTATATAGTATATTCTCACGGAGGATATTAGCCAAACTCCCCAAGACGACCCCAACGATTGGCCACGGAGCAAGTTCTTCAAGGACGAACTTTGAGCCGAGGAAGCGTGGAGGCGATGAGGACGGGAGGGTAAACGAGACCATGCTTGCCTGCCCCACATGTATCTGCATGCTTACCGCAAATGCTGTCATAAAGACTCCAGTTATTCACTTCCTGCACTGATCGACATTCTTGGGGCTTAACCTGACGCTCAGAGGTCCAGTTTTGAAATATGAGCCAAACGTTAGTCATCAAATATCCCCGACGATTGTATAGTAGCTACAGGTAATTATTGTGTAGCACTGTAAAACACCAAGGCTAAACATTCAAATTTTATATCTAGGCCGATGCAAGCGTACGAAGTTGAAACATCCAAAGAGAGGATGAGAAACGCAACAACCCACTTGGTGTGGGCGAAACACACGACCACCCGCCAGATCGCCTACCGTAGCCCGGGCATGAGAGCTATAGCGCCGTTTCTGTGACGATAAAACACCAAACAGATTTTTGTTTTGTGCATTGAGCATAGAACTAGCCTGTTTGCCGTCAAGAATCTCTTCGCAATATGGGACGGGGAAAAGAGGAGATATCGCTACTCGGGTGGCGCGGGTTAGGAGCCCTTTCCATTCTGGAGGATCCCAGTGAGGTCGACCAAGTCCGACGCTCTTTCCGCAATCGCAAAGAGGGTTACTCTCGAGAGGGCCAGAGTTTATAGCTGCCCTGGGTGATGCATAATCACAATCGGGACGATGTGTCCAGGTACGGCACCGTTCGGCGAATGCTGGCAATAAACGTTTCCACGCCTGGGCCTCGGCAGGAGTGGTAATGAGGATATCGTTATCTTTTGCCTGGCTCGCAGATTCAACAGGAAAACTTGTCCTTATTTCATCGGAGAACCAGATTGCGGCTGAATCCAAGACGACGGTCGAGGACGTTAGATCAAGCCGCAGGCCTCGAGGTAGTATCCAAGCAAAAGGATTAGACGACGCTTCCTTGAACAAAAACGATTTCTTTGAGTGGCCACCCAGCCCCGAGTACCTCAGTATCATTTTGGCGATGCTCTGTTTCAGTTCTGTTAGAGGAGCCGAAATGTTTGGCCCATGCATCGAGGTGAGCAAAACGTCGGCCCCGAGAAGCTTCTTGACCCTAGACCGTGTGGAGGCTCCCCAGGATCGCTCCCGGGCGGACAATTGCATATTGACATGAGCGGGGAGCCAATCGAGTTTCCGAGGGTCGCTGATGCTGATCATGGGCATCCGCTCTAAATTAATATGGTGGATATTCCACAAACCAGTACGCCTATCCCCCTGGGGCAGTGAGAGCCAGTCAAGAAGATATCCTTCAGATCCCCCTGGTTCAGCTATTGGCGCAGAAATCTAATTCCAATGTCAGAAAATCGTTAATATGGACCAGCAGTGTACCTACTTCCAACTGCCCCGCCTTGTGCTCCAGCTTGCAGGAACCACCCCGAACAGGATACGGATAGGAAATTTGACCGATTCTTCCATGTGTGGATAGCTGTAGAGTACATGGAGCGACCTGGTGGATCTGGACCGCATTCTCTCCTGTCTTTGAACCATGCAAGCCAAGACTCGGTGTTTTGATACTTGTTTTAGCTACGAGAGATGTAATTTGACTAGGCGTCGTCCACCCAGAGGTAATCGCCCCATGGATAGATATATCGCGAGCCGCAGGAGTGGTAACCAAACGTTCAAATTGCGGGAACCAAGTTTGCCGAGGTTCTCCGGCCAAGGCCGGGCGATACGGTAGAATCTGCACATGGCGACTAGTTTGCACCTTGGCGCTGAAAACGCCGAAAGATGGTCCTAGGGTAGCGCCCACGCTTGCGTAGGCCAAAGGTGTTGGTACGATCCCCAAGACGGCCGTGGTATCTGGATGTTTCAAAATGTTTGCGGCAACCCAGAATGTCACGACCAAGCCCGAGTTCCCGTTGCGGCCAGCCGGATCCTCCTGAATCACCACGGAGGTCGAATCACTCGAGGGAGCACATCGGCCCCAGGCGGTTTGTATAGAGGTATAATCGATGAAGAGTCCGTTGTAAATCATCTTGCACTGAAGCACGACGCTGGCAATGAGTCTTGGGTTCTCGAGTAAAACCCGCAAACTACTTCGCGGCACTGTTAGAACAACGCATAAAGCAGATTCGTCGCCGAACATCGCTTGTGAGGCCTTCACATAGAATTTCCCAAGGTTTCGGTCCTGCCGCGTGCCGGGCTTGAAGGGCTGGTTCGATTGAGTAGCCAGACGAAACAAATGAAGCGCCAACTCCTGAACCCCGATTCGCCTAGAGAACCAACCCCGCTTGTGAGCGAGACCTAAGAAAACGTGAGCAACCAGAGCCCAGTCGTCGTTTGGTATAGTTATTCGGTTTTGCAAAAGCTGAAATAGCTTGGCAAAACTCCCGTGGTGATATTGGAGCAAGCTCTCCTCCCTTAGCGCGAGCGGAGACGGTTTGAAGAAGAGAGAGCGCAAGGAGGGTCCTTTACTGGGACACATAGCGTGAAAAATATCGGCAAGGAGTTTTGCGAGATCATTTGCTTCAAGGGTAAGATGTTGATTTTGGTCCCGAAAGTGCGGGTCGCCAGAAGCTGGGTGCACCCAAGCGATTCGCTCACGGTAGTTTCCGTGGCTCTCGGCCAGTATCACGAGCTCGTGGGTATGCGATTGAGTGGTGAACCCTGTTAGATATGGTCGCGGGACAAGGCCGAGGAGCAAGCCGGCGGTGGACATATTGATTTTAAGACGATGTTGAAGCGAGTGGGTGACGCTTTCCCCTGAAAGAATCAACGATTCCGTGTACAAGACAGACTGGGACGCCGGTCGGGGTTTTAAAAGTGGCTGCGCAGCGACCAAGATGTTGAGCAAACCAAGGTGATCCGTGAGATTTGAAGTGTCGATGACATCAAAAGTGCTGGGAGGAGAACGGCTCTTTGTAACCTGATCGAAATTGATTTGGGCAGCACGCCACGATGCGATGGGGATATTCGTCGAGGTTTGACCGGAGCGCGAGTATTCGTGAAGTGCATGACAGAAAGCGAGTGCGTCCCCGGCATATAGCCAGATGGTAATTGCGTTGGCTCTTCTCGAATTTTGGAATGCTTGTACCCAGGTATTGAATTGTTGCATCCTGGCGGATCCAAACTGATCTGGTACGAGAGGGGCAAAAATAGGAGCGGAATGAAAACCCTGCGGAAAGGTCGCATAGTGGATGTTGAACATCTCTCCGGAAAGAGAGTAGATGAATGTGGGATTAAGATGTCTAGCCTTCTGGATATTTTCAGGGCGATGAAACATTGTACCGGTTTTCCAGTAGTTGGACAGTGCCTCAGATACAGGTACAAGGGATTTCTGCAGTAACGGCCCAGCTGAGCGACTCGCGAGGAGTGAGGCGGTAGAGAGAATGTTCTCGCTTCCCAAGGTTAATCTGCAGGCTTGCTCTTTTTGCTCTCGAAATTTGTTGAGTGTGGCTTTAGGTAATTTTGGAAATTTGGCATAGAGGCTAAAGAGTCGGCGCAGTTCCTGCAGAGTGCGAGCGTCCAAGAATCTCAGAAACGAGCCATAGGGGGATTGTCGCCAAGCTTCCGGAGAGGATGACGCAGCGATTAGTTTTTGGCAATGGCGCACCAGGAGAGACTGGGCTGAGTCATCAATCTGGAAGTGATAGAATATATCCCAGATGCGATCCACCGACTCTTTATCTTCCAACAAAGTGAACAAAATGACGTTGCGAGCTGCCGTTGTCAACTTAGTTATATATTACCCAACAATTACAAACACGACCTACCGAGGATTGCCGGGTCCAAGTCACAACAGGTGAAAACCAGTGGGCGTGGATCTAAAGGCCAATCAATTCTGGTATAAAGCCCGAAAGGGTCGACCTACGTGGAGGGGAAGTGAGATCGGAGTAAAGCGTAAACAAGATATGTCGTGGATCTCCGCATCCTAGGAGTAAGATATCTGCCGGTTGGTCCGGAGAAAGATCTTGTGTTAGGCAGACCGGGGGTGTGTTGCCGATGGGATAGAAATGAGTTATCGGGGACCAGTGTAGAGGGTGTGACATCTACGTGGGAGCACACTGAGATCTGGTAGAACAATTCACCAGTTGGCGAACTCACATCTGGAATGTTCGAATATCCCGGAATCAGTAGTATGTGGAGACACCCACGATGCTCGTTTCTGGTATCGTGTGCGACTAAAATACAACAAGTAATTCAGAGAGCTGACGCGATCATGCAACGAGGATTTGGATGAGCCGACAATAACCGAGTGACAGCAGGCGGCAAGCTGCGCAAGTGGACCCTTAGCACGTGACCTGCCACAGATTGAGCCTAAATCCACTGAGACACCCGACGCGGACTGTCTCGGGTGCAGATCGTTACATGTTCGCACTGTCCAAAGCAGTCCATTTGATCTTCTGAGGGCACCGAGCCTATGACCTCAGCCCCATCATTCCACGATCCCCTCACGTGAATATGTATCCAAAAAAAAAAAAAAAAGATCCCCTCACGTGACCGCACGGGTTTCATGATCAACCACCACACCTCCTTTCTCACGGAGCCGGAAGAATGGTCTAGTACGTGAATGACACAACTACAACCCATCTCTAAACTGAACTTTGTATTCACTCAGTACCATTATTGTGCATCTGCGCGCCTCGAGTCCAGAAAACGCAGAAAAATTGAACGCGAAACTGATTGAAGCTGCAAGTGTTTATCGCAAAGGCTAGTATGGTGGATAACAAAAAGCGTTGAATACCTCACCAATTATTCTTCAGATAAAGAGACACTGTAAGATCGCCTGCCTGCTAGGCAAATTCCACTAACCATCACGGGAATCTATAGGTCATGGCTGGTTCATCGAGATCCCAAAGATCCGTTGAAATTCGCCGTTGTTGAGCGATTCTTGAACGAAGACAGCCAGAAACATCACTTGGAGGTATGTTGAGTTACCTACATCGAAGCTGTACAGCGGTTATTGATCGCCTTTGTCAGAATCCTTACTGGGCAACATTCGATCCTTACGTTGTCCCTCTGCTCAGCCACTCGATCCATGAGAATTTAAGTAGGTTCAAAACTCCTTCACTAGTTCTTCTTCTAAGATAATTTTATGTAGCACGGTGGGAAGAACTCGAAGTGCCAGTGAAAAACCAAGACTCGGCACCCGACGTATAGTCCCTCGAGTATGGAGTTTTCTGCATAAATTTACTGCAATAAATACAGTTCTACGTGGCTTACGCAACGGCAACCGGAACTGCTGGGCTTGGCGTAAGTATTTTGAGAAGCCGTGCACACAGTTAACATCGGTTGTGCAAGATTACCGTCGATTGCTGGTATCTTTACCTCCCAAGTAGAGCACCTCGGTAAATGGCACTGGGTTATAAGCACGTCACGTATCACTTTACAAACTTCCTTCGGGTCTGGGAGGCATGAACACGTAGTTCTGACACATAAATCCCTCTGATCAAGGCGTGCATAACATCCGGCGCACCGTCATGTGGTCTTTTGCGCGGAGCGTTTGTATGCGATAGAGGCTAGATGGTTCTTATCGCCCACGCCCCATTTTTCAACACCCGGTTGGACGTTCAACGGGCTGACCAATCTCCGGAATTGGGAGTTTCGTATGCGTATACACACCTGGGTCGTGGAGCACTAAGCCACCGGTTTCAATCCTGTGCGGCATTGGCGATTTCGCGCACTTTTTCTAGCTGCAATGTCATACGGTAAGTGTTACGAGAGCACGCACTCGTGGAGGCATGCTGTGTATTTCGACAGAGTGAAATCAGTTTGCAAAGCTGGTGGAATTCGCAAGGGCCACGATGCCACGATGAGTTGATCGGTCGTATTGGCGATATGAATGAATGTACTAAATACAGAAATAATGTATGGCATTGCGGCTAGAAGAAGCGCGCCAAGCGCTACTGTAACGTCGCACAGGATTAGAGCTGGCGGCTTGCTCCGGTTGAATGTTCCGCAGCATCTCATCACCGATATATAAGGTTACCCTCATCCAGTCCACCTCGTTAAGGCCTTACATACACCCCTTCGAAATGTCTCGCCTCGTCCCCCGTTCAATCCGCGCTCCATCGAACACCTTGGTGGCAGCATTGAGGCCACACCCACTAGAGGGTCGCCATCTCATCAGCTTTTCCAAAGGCAGCGGCTTTCTAGATTGGTGTGGGAAATGGGGAGATATAATCCAGTTCAAACGCCTCCAGTACTGTAAATTCAACGGTACCATTGGGCACGAGTTTATACTTCTCCACGACATGCACCGCAATCCCCAAGCAAATCCTACTCCAGAGGTATCACAACAGCTGGAGCTCTGGAGCTCCCTGGCATCGGGACTCGGAAACAAGATTTGCAAATTTGAACGAATGGGTGACCCAGAAGCTCCACTGGACGCTTTCTTTAGCAGCAGCGCCGCATTCGACTATGTCAGCATATACGACAAAGACTCGACTGCCGCTGAACCAGGAGAACCAGGCTTGGACCTGGGGCGACAGGGGGGCACCCCACACCCACCTGATATTTCCCACACCCAACCTCCACTAGCTATAGCATCCCCTTTCCCCATATCCACCGCTAAGAAACAGCTAGAAAAGACTCATGTCCTTCTAGATGTAACTCTCCCAGAACCACACACCATCACCGAAGTTCTCGACATATGCTATCGCATCTCTTGCCATGACAAGTCGTGCGACTAC
Source organism: Ceratobasidium sp. 414 (assembly GCA_019616945.1). Taxonomy (NCBI): domain Eukaryota; kingdom Fungi; phylum Basidiomycota; class Agaricomycetes; order Cantharellales; family Ceratobasidiaceae; genus Ceratobasidium; species Ceratobasidium sp. 414. Next base: position 33,515 of record WSTK01000270.1, read on the forward strand.
ACACTTCTACAATTCAACTGTTTCTTCTTCTGCTGGAATATCATCTTGGGACTCACGCGTGGTGGGGCACGTTGGGAGGAGACTCTCGAAGAGAAATCCGGGGCTATCACCGAGGCGGTTCTCAATCGTCTACGAGAATTTGCCGACTCCGGGAGTGAGCGATATAACCTTGCCTTTGTGCTTTCAGGGCACCACTCAACGAGTAACCCGACATCGGGCTCGGCGTTCATGGAGCAGATAGCGGGTCGGCTTCGGAGTGACACGTTCCACGAGACATTGAGGGCGCGGATTGCTTCTGTGCTATGGGTCCGAGACCAACGGGCAGCCGTCGATGGCACGGTGAGGGAGTTCTTAGATCAGGTGGCCGATGCTACTGTAGATCTGTTTCGCGCTGGAACAGGCGAGCAAACACTCGACTCGCTTCTTGGGCGCAATACTCCCCTTGATCTGGGCCTATCATCGGACTGGAATGCGGCCATTCAGGCTGAATTCAATCGATTATTTCAGCTTTACCTCGGAGCCGATATGTGGTCAAATTTCGGATCAGCTTTGGAGCAGACCAAGCAGGCGCATAGACAATACATCGAAACTAAACAACTTAATCAGGATCTTTCATTACTGCAGAAAGCACGCTACTCACAACCGGCCCTTACCGCCCGATTATGGCCACTCGGATGGAAAACCATAATCAACAACGCACGTGTGGCAGCATCTATCGACGTGCCGGACCGAAAGACCAACCCAATCGAGTTTGCGTTGAAAACCTTAAAGCACACACCAGAGCAATACCTGAATCTTTCGCGAATCGCTGGGGACTTTGTATCTGTTGCCGGGGCTGGTATAAAGATGCTCGCTGCAGATCAGGGTCGAGCATTCAAGATAAAAGGTGTTGGGGACAACGTTCTCCAGCTCGTTGGCAACATTAAGCTCGAACCAGAAGAAATGGAGGGCCGAGTGACCACTGAACTGGTGACCTCAATTGAGAACATGGCCAAGCACATGGCTGAGAAACACCCGGATCAATTGAACCAAGACGCGCTTCGGAAGGCGAGCCTGCAGTTACTGAGTTGCCTCAAAACAAAAGGCCAAGAAATAAACTTTTTCCCTAACCCTCTCATGTTGTGGCGATTAGGTCTCTGGTATTCCCTCGGAGGGAACCTGATGGGATCCATTCTTGAAATTGGTGGGGGGCTTTGCGAGCAATTAGAACCGGTGCACCCGTGTAAACAGAAGGTAAGTGTGTCGCTGTGATAAGACCACCTTTTACTTACTGCCGTATTTCTACCTAGCCCGCCGCTAATAGCGAGTCTTTCGAGATGACCAGCTGCGAGCTCAAGAACGCCGAAATTCAACAGTGGATTTCGGGCAGAATCAGGGATCTCAGCCGGAGGGCACTGAAGAATGTGACTGTCCAAGCCGAGTCATGTCAGCGAGAGATGGAGAGCACGATCTCTGAGATATGGGCGGATGGAAGATCGTGGTGCAACCTGAGGGTGAGTGGGACCTTGTCCAGTCTCAACTTGGTGTTGACGATTAATCTACTCTCTGTAGACGTGAAGAGGGCGTAAATATGCGGACTAACGTGGCGTTTCTGTATTGTATTTATCGCACCCGGCGTTTGCACATTACTTGTGTTACTTGTTTGGGCGGATGCTATGCTGTATGCTATTTGTTTCTGCTCAGAATGATTGGACGGAGCTCCTGCCTCGTCATGTTTACTGTGATTCGTCCCGTAGGATCGTCGGTTATAAACAGGGTTATCGCCTGACACAGTCTTGCACTTTGCTTGTAAAATAGTCGGCGCTTATTTTTGAACAAATAAGTACCAATGGTTTTAAGTCCTTCACGCACGAACGAGTAATCGTAAGAGGGTTATATTATTACCAAATTAATCGCACGCGTGAGGCGAATCGAAATATATAAAGAAGACAGCCAAATTCCAAGTTTGAGAAAACGGGTCCTGGCCCCTGGGAGCACTTCGTCCATCAAAACACAACCAGATCAGCTAAGATCAAGCAGGGTACGTATAAATGTTCCCAGAGCTCCCACGCATGCAGTTAAAATAGAAGTATGTGGTACGGTAGCATTATGGGCGAGGTCACCAACCTATTTATAACGACTTCTTTTAACTGACTTATTTTAATTCATAGCTGCATTTCCATGCACTCTAGTTGATCATAGCTGGCCTGCTTATATCGTGATGGGCCGAAAGTCTCCCAGGGGCCGAGAATTTGGCTGTTCCCTTTTCATGGTTCGATTCGCCTCACCCGTGCGATCAAGTTGCTAACAACACGACAGTCTTACGATCACTCGTTCGTGCAGGAAGGAACTAGTGGTATTTGTTTGTTCAACAAATAAGCACCCCGCCAACTAGCTTATGAGATTGAGAGTGATACTCGTGGGTATTGTTTGTCGTTCAATGACAAAAATCTGAGAGATAGTACAACGACACGACGATAACACAAAACACCACGCCTGAGGTATCACTCCTACATACAACCACGAACAAGGAGACATAATCATATCATGGTTTGTTACAGTCTTTCTTGTGCGCTGGCCAGTCTTGACGCTGGCATGCGGCTGAACAATACCTGGCCTTCTTGCACTTGCTACATGCCGACAGGTTAGGCTTCCCAGAGCCACCACAAAGCCAGCATGTGTCGCTCGGTTTCTTGCTGGCCGTTGCCCCCCTGGAAGGCGTTCTCGAAACACCAGAAAGGCGGCTTTTCGCCATTCCTGCCACTGTTTCGATGTACGAGACCGAGAAAAGTGGAGATATCGCCACTCGAGTAGCAAACGGCACAAGCCCTTTCCACGACGGAACCTTCCACTCGGGACCATCAAAACCAATCCCCTCTCCGCACGTGCAAATCGGGGTTTCATCTAGTTTGACGGACAGGGGTATCTTATCCTGGGCGGCATACTCGCAGTTGACTTTATGCGTCCACATCCGACAACGCTCGACATATGCAGGGAGTAGTTTCTTCCATGCAACCGCTTCGTGACCGTGAGTCGCAATTTGAACTACGGGGCTCGCCGTTTGTAGCTTCTGGATACTCGGCATCAGGGCAGGCATTCGTTCATTGGAGAGGGGAATCATAGCAGCGTCGATGATGGCTGTGAAAGACGCGAGATCGAGGCGAAGTCCGCCTATCAGGAGGATAACGTAGATGCCTCCCTGATCCGGTTCGCAGAGACCGATTGCCCGAGTTTTTTTGCCCTGAACACCGGAGCAGTGCATCATAAGAGCGTGGATCGAGTCCTTGACGTTGACCAGTACGTTTGCAACGGAAGCCTTGGTCCCGTCGTCGGCATTCCTAATATCACGTTCTCGGTCTGAGAGTTGGAGGGCGGTATGAGAATTAAGCCAGTCGATCTTTTTCGGAATCTTAAGGTCAAGCGTCGGCATGAGATCTGTACGAATATGGTGGACATTCCAGGGAGTATATGCGCTAGTTCGAAGGATTGGGGCGTGGTCCAAATGGTACCCGCCCAAATCGAGGGGCTCAGATGCAGGTACGATAATCTATTTTCAAATTAGGTTCATCACGAAGCGAAAATGGAGGTCAAAACGCGCCTCGACATAATGTGACTTCCTTGCAATTCGTAGCTTGTGTCGGGAACCGAGAACTGGATATGGATACGGGACTGTGTGATGGTGGCTAGAAAATGACAATCTCATGGCGCAGGGAGAAACTTGCGTAGCCGTAAGCTCCGCTCCGCTTAGCAGAGCCTCTCGTTCGGCAGGGGAGTCAATGTCGATATGGGCAGTGAACGAGACAACGCCACGTGGACCAGCCCCTGGGCCCACGCCGACAATAACCGGGATAGCACCTTTGGCCGACTTTGGGTTTGCAAAACGAGTAACGGCAGTCTCGGTCGTCAGTGGCTCCTCGGAAACGAGCGACGGCCGATATGGCAAGAGGTGCACATGTTTCTTGTCGTCAAGCCTGGCGGAAAATATCGCTAGCTCCATGCCAAGTTTCGCAACGAACAACATCGTTGATTGTGGAGTACTCTTGATGGCCAAGGCGACAAATGTATCCTCAAACTCCAAGATGCGGGACGAGACCCAGAGTGAAACGACGAGGCCAGATGTACCGTTGATGCCGTCGGGATCCTCCTCCAAAACCACGTTATTTGAAGCTGCAGGGGTGAGGCACTTCCCCCAGACTGTATTTATTGCCGAATACGCGTTGGAATGAATGCCCTGGGCGGTCAAGTTGCATTGGAGCGTTGGCGTCCCAGTCCTGGCCTTGTCTTCGAGTAGCACCTGAAGGTTTTTGCGAGGAACCGTCAAGACAACGCAAAGCATGGGTGGAACGCTCGGCCAGGTCCTAAAGATCCTGGGAGTAGGCTTTGCGCCAAACAGTATCCGCCAGTTGGGCTCGAGCGGGGGAGCCGTGTATACACCATATAAATGCAACTGCAGACAGAGATCCTGGTAATTGTTCATCCCGACAAGTCGACTTCGATCGCCTTCTATGATCTCTAAAAAATTCTCCGCAACGAGGTCCCAGTTCCCGGATTTCAAGTGGACGCGACGCTTCACGAACTGAAGCAGTGCGGCGGCGGTTTCTCGATGGTAGTGAACCTCCGTCATCGATTTTAGTTTGGCGAGGGAAGGTTTGGCGAACATCGCAGCCATGACTTGTTCGCTTGCAAACATTTTATCGTATAAACCAAAGATGACGTGGGCAAGATCCTCGGCATCGAAAGACACGGCTAATTTTCCCCGACTTGCATGACGATCGCCGCCAGAGGGGTCGGCCCAAGCAACACGCTCGTGGTACTGATTAACGTGCTCGGGGTGCACGAGTTCGTGAGTGTTGGAGTGTGTGGTGAAAGCCGAGACATAAGCGCGAGGAGCAATACTGAGGAGGGCAGCAATGGTTGGAACAGTCGCACAGATCCGGTCCAAGAAGGACCTTGTTGCGTCTTCTCCGGCGGGCAGGAGAGTTTCGGTATATAAGACAGCTTGGGATGCCGGATTACTTTTAAGAAGAGGTCGCGTTACAAGCAGTAGATTCAGTAGCCCGAGATGATCAGTGAGGTTGGAGGTGTCGACAACGTCGAAGGAGGTGGGAGCGGGAAACTGGCTCGTGCTTAGCTCAGCAAACTTGATTTGGGAAGCACGCCACGTGGAGACATAAACGCCGGTGGCGGTGCGACCAGTGGACCCAAACACATCCAACGCACGGCAGAACGCAACCGCCTCCCCGGAAAAGAAACGGATGGTAATAGCTCCGGCGGCCCGTGACGCACGGAACGCGTCTGCCCATGCCTTGAACTGCTGCTTCATTACACCAATAATGGCAGCCTCGGAACTCGAGTATGTAGCGCCGGAAACAACCGGTGCAAAAGCCGGGGTGAGATGAAAGCCCTGCGGAAAGGTACCATAGTGGGGGTCGAATACCTCGCCGGGAATGGAGTATACAAAGGTTGGGTTGAGATTCTTTGCCTTCTTGGCCTCATTATCAAGCGTGTATATCGTTCCAGTTTCCCAGTAGCGCTTGAAGAGGCTAATTGAAGGTTTCGCTGCCTCCATCCAGAGCATACCGGCCGAGCGACTTGGACTGATGTTCGAGCTATTTTCTGCTAGCACGGATTTGGAGAGTCGAGACTGTTCCTGGCGCAATTTTGAAAGGCGGGTGGGTGGTAGGTTCGGGAACCCCATATAGTTTTTCCAGTGGCGGCGAATCTCGGCTAGGGTACGGGCATCCACAAGCTTGAGGAACGAGCCATACGCGAATCCGCGCCATGTATCAATGTCCCCTGAATTTTTGTACAATTCTTCACTTTGGAGCGTTAGGATTTTCGAGGCTTGGTCGTCAATCTTGAAGTGGTAGAATATGTCCCAAACACGGTCAATGTTCTCGTTGTTTTCGAGAAGGGCGAAGAGCAAGATATTTCGAGCTGCGAACCATGCGTTGTAGGATTTTTCACACCAATGAGAGGCTGGGTACTTACCGAGTATAGCAGGTTCAATATCACAACAGGTGATGTCCAGCTTCCGTGGGGCTTGGTTTCAGATCGGGTAAACCGATTGTTTCTAGCCATACGGCCAATAAATCACGTACTCTTTGAAGCTACGACGTCGGTGTATAGTGTGAAAAGAATATTGCGAGGGTCTCCACATCCCAGCAGGAGGATGTCGGCAGGTTGTTCGGGGGAGAGATCTTGGGTCAGTGATATCGCCGCTGTGTTCCCTATCGGATAGAAAAACGTTTTCGACGGCCAAAATAGCGGATGGGCCATGGCTGAGTAGGGACAGGATTGAAAAAGATATGTTAGATCTGCTAGCATTCGGCGCATTAAGTTCTGGCTCACCAAGAAACTGGTTATCCGGCAATCGCAGATCTAAGGTTCTAGTGGCAACTAGGTGGACGCAAGTCAGAACCAAAGCTGGCTATAGAGTAACACCGTACCTTATTATCACTATGTATAACTGTGGATCAAGAGGAGGGGTAGAGGGGGTGGTCGGCGTGGCTTAGCACGCCGGGTGGCAACTCGCACACCACGTTTTGATCAATTTGTGACGTAAGATGCTGACCTAAACCAGCCGTAAAAGGCAAGCTCTTCCGCCGAGCTGTGCACCACGATATATGCGCTATTAGGCAAACACACTAGAACATGAGAGATCCTTGCAGCAGATTTCTGTCGTGGCACCTCCCATTTGGCGGCGTCAACACTAATCCCCTTCCCACACCCGATTCATATTCGCAATCCGGCTTGTGAAGCCAAGTCCTAGAGCGCTGAATAAATGCGGGAAGCAGATTTCGCCAGGTGGTCGCTTCATCACCGATAGCTGTTAATTTGGGTATTGGTATCGTCATTCGAACTTTTGAAGTAGCGGAATCACACTTTCGGTGCTGTCCTATACGCGAGTGGAATAACGGCGGTGTCAACCTGTAATCCTGAGGTCTAGGCGAGGTCCACCAACGAGGAGGATGGTGTACATCTCCTCTAAAAGCTCGCAGTTGCCAAACATCAAGTTTTTGCTCCAGGCACCGGGGTGATATTTTGGAAGTGAGTGGGTCGTAGTAAGCCTTGATCGTCAGGAAAGCGTCGACATCAGTTGCAGCTGGTAGCAACCAGCTGCAACCGCTTATTTTGCGGAAACCTGCCAAAA